>LR539131.1:256708-377708 GCA_900536315.3 Caenorhabditis becei
AAAAATACTAGGAACGGTGTACGGGCTTGGGGGGCGACTGTGCCACCTACTTTTCAAGGAAAATGGACATCGACTCTTAAAAAAATTGAGCTCAACTTTTTTTTCCAGAAAAATTTGGTGTAAGCAGTACTATTTTTAGGTCAAATTTTCAAATTGTCGTAAGATCAAATGTGTTGTGTGCAATCACCGAGTACAGAGTCAAGACGATTTTGAGGATTCTCACTGTCAGAATTTTTTTCAGAATTTTCCAAGTTGACCCCCCTAAAAACTGTCCTTTGTTAGATTTTTCCAGTTCATTTTCCCCAATTTTTCAAAATGTCGTAAGATCCGGTGTATTGTGTGCAATCACCGAGTACACTGAATTTGACGCCAAGAAGAAAAATATTATAAATTTCACCTACCAAAAGGCAATTCCTTTCCAATGGCTTCCGATGCCGTCATCAACGCATCATGCAACAGGGCCAGATTCGAGTTATCAGCGGATGCAGCCTTCGCGAGTTCCTCTCCAGCCTTATCGCATTTCTTCTTATCAGCTTCGATATCAGCAATGTCCATATTGATTCTTTCATTCTCGGCTTCAACGAATTTAGCCAATTTCTGGATATGTTTCTCTTTCAAAACTTCAAAATAGTCTTGGATCTTCTGGTACTCGGTTTTTCCATTCGCATCGTTATTTTTTAGATTTTTCTCGCGATCTTGGAGCAGGGCTTCGATTTGTTTCTGTCTCTCGGTGATTCTGTTTATTAATGGCTTCGCGTCTTCCTTGAATTTAGATAATAGATCCGCCAATCGCTCTATTTTATGTTCGGCGTGGTCTTCCGAACGGCAGAGCTCACAGATTTCTTTCGCCATTTTGTTCTGGCACCGATCGTCCTGAAATTTTTTAAAAAATTGATAAATTTAGATTTTTTATTTTCAGATTTTTTTAGTCAAAAAATGATGCAGTTTTCAGAAATTTTTTGGAATAATTTTTTCTTCTAGAAATCCTGAAATTTTTTTGCAAAAAAAGGGATAGAATTTTTCAAAAAATTTTTTTCTTGTTTTTCAATTTTATCGATATTTTGTTTTGTAAAAATAATTCTACAATTTTTTTTTCTCACCTGGCAAATAAACTCGGCCATTTGGTGAGGATGACGTGGACACTGTGGCAAGTAGATCATTTTCTCATCAATTGGCATCTTCTTGTGGAAGGCATGAGCGTTCTTGTGGAGTTTAGAGAAGCAACTGGAAAATGTACTTTTTTGAATAAATCCAGAAAAAATGTCTCTCTCTTTTCCATATTTGGGGAAAAAGAGAATTTCAGCATTGCAGAAAAAAATAATTCAAAAATTTGTTTGAAAAATTTTTTTTTCGAAAATTACGGAAATTTTGAAAAATCAAAAAAAATCGAGATGTCAAAATTGAAAAATATATATTTGGCGAAAAAATATATTTCAGAATTTCAGATCAAAAATTTTTTTATTTTGGAAAATTTCAAAATTTCAAAAATCAAATCAAATCAAACCAGCAAAAATTTCCTTTTCTTCAATTAAAAAAATTTATAAATTTCAGATTTTGAACAAAAAAATTATAAATTTTTTCAAATTCCCAAAAAAAACCAACCTCTCACAAAACTTCATTCTGCTAATTCCGTTTTCTTCTTTGCAAGAGTCACAAGTGACCGTGGCCAAGTGTCCCGGATTATTGGCACACTGGGGTCCCGATTGGATCGGCGGCAGTGGCCCATCCTCGGAATCCTCCTCTTTCTCAACTTTTCTTCTCTTGTTCGCAGGCTCATTGAGCTGTCGGAGGAGCATCAGGACAATGTGATTCTTGGACAGGATCGAGATGTCGCCTGGAAAATTGGTCTTTTTTTTCGAAAATACATAAAAACGTTAAATTTTTAATTTCTCAATTCATTTTTTTTTGAATTTTTTGAATTAAATCTTAAAAATTTCCGGAAATTAAAAAAAATTTCACTGATTTTAAAGAAAAGTAGGATTATTTTAATGGACGAATTTTTGGGTGCGATCCTCCAAAATCCCGATTTTTTTTTCTTTTTTTGAATTTACAATAACTCAAAATTATTTTTTTTTAAATTAAAATAAAATCACTAGCCTTTCGGAAGCGACGTTTTCTTGTCACAGTGGTCGTCTGGGCACTGAATTTTACAGCGAGTGTCTCCTTCCTCATGGATTTTCAAAAGGCACTGATGACAGAAAGTGTGCCCACATGATAAGTTGCGAGGAGCTTTGGAATCCTCGTTGAAGAGCTCCGAACACTTTGGGCACTTGCACGGATCAAGATCCGACATCTGGAGAAATAAATTAAAAAAAATTTTTTTTTTGGGCAAAAAGGGGGGAAAATGAGGAAAAATGGGGTTTTTTTTTGCGGAATTTTGAGTGGTCAAATTTTCAGGTGACTAACTTTTGATATCATCACTCCTTATCAAGTTATGTACTCACAATTCACCGAAAGCTTTGGAAAAAGCGCAGTTATATTGAAAAATAGGCCAACTGAACACTTTTTTGGCAAGAAAGGTGTGTCTATAGGCATTTTTTGGGAACATTCTGTTTTTTTCTCAAATTTGGAATTTTTTTAAAACCTTGTAACCCAAAAACCGAAACTTTAGAGTCAAATAGATCAAGAAAATTTTGGGCCCAAAAAATTGCGTAACAATTTCGAAATATTCACACTAAACAGTGAGCAGTTCGCGGAATATCGGAATGTCGTTCAAGCTTTCTGACGTCTGCGTCTCTTCAGACAACGGAATCTCTCTTCGGTGGACAGCTTCAGGGGAAGGGGCACTTGTTGGGTTGGGCCACGTGATCGATATGTTTATAAAAAGTGTCTTCACTCAAAAATTGGTACGACAAATACATACCGTACTTTCACCAATAGAAGGACTTCGACGATAAAAGTTTGAACTGTGTGAAAACCCTCAAGCCAATTTTTTTAGGCTTTTAAATAAATTTTTTAGAATAGATAAAAATGTTAAAAACATATTTGTAGTTGGTCAAAACTACCGAAAAATTTTTTGAAATGCCGAAAAAAATCGGTGAAAAATGAAAAGCTTGGAAGAGCGTATTTGCAAGTGGCAATAACTTTGAACTGATTGTAAACCCTCAAGAATAATTTTTTACGCCCTGAAATAAATTTTTTGTGTTAGAGTAAGGTGTCATGATCAATTTTTTAATTGATCAAAATTACTGAAAAATTTTTTGAAACGGCGAAAAAAATCGTTGAAAAAAAAATTTTTTATTGATTCTCATTACGATAAAATTTAAAAAAAAACAATAATCTTTTTGGGAATACGGGAATATTGGAAAAACACAACAGAAACATTGGGAATATTAGCACAGAATAAAAATAACAAGAATTTGAATTTTTCAAAAATTTCAAAATTGAAAAAAAACATTTGGGACAACATTGGTAATAATAATAAAAATTTGAATTTTTGAAAATTTTCAAAATTTTCAAAATTGAAAAAAAAACATTTGGGACTACTGTATTTTCAAAAATACACATGCTTTTGGAGGGACAACTGAATATTTCACGATGAAATTTTTTTTAGGAATTCTCGAAACCCTAAGGTCTGGAGATGGTCTTTCCGTCGGGGAGCTTGAACAAGACGACGGGGAACTTGTCCTCTGAAAAAATATCAATTTTTGCAAAAAATCAATATCATTCTGGGTTTCCCAGCTAATTTCCACCCCAGGAGACCAATTTCTAGGTCGAATTTTCAAATTTTCCCATTCTGTGCAAGCACCAAACCCTACGCGCAAATGCAGACTTACCATAAGTCAACTTCTTATTGAGCACCATCATAGCCATGCTCTTTGCATCTTGGATCATCGCCAGATTTGTTGTCTCCGCAGAAGTCGCAATCTCCAGCTCCTGCACCGCCTTTTCCATGTTCTTCTTATCAGCTTCAATCATAAACTGATTACTCTTGATCTGATCTTCCTGGGCCTTGACGAACTTCTCGGATTCTTGAATCCAAAGGGCTTTCTTTCTGTCAAAGTA
The DNA here is from genome assembly GCA_900536315.3 of Caenorhabditis becei. Classification (NCBI taxonomy): domain Eukaryota; kingdom Metazoa; phylum Nematoda; class Chromadorea; order Rhabditida; family Rhabditidae; genus Caenorhabditis; species Caenorhabditis becei. The sequence continues at coordinate 260,714 of LR539131.1, forward strand.
TTCCTCGATGGCCTTCTTCTGCGCAGTGATCAATGGTCCATTGGGGCCATGAGCTATCAGCTGGCGGTTGCGGTCTTCGAGAAGTTCGTCGACTTTATCCAGCTTTTCGTGGATGTTTCCGATCAGAGGTCGGGCTTCGGTCTTGGAATAAGTCAACACTTGAGACAAATGTTCACTGTCGTGCCCGATGTGGTTTTCCGAGAGGCACAGTCGACAATACTCCTTTGCCAGCTTGTTATGGCAACGGACGTCCTGGAAATAGAGGGAAAATAAGGGGAAATTAGGGAAAAAGAATTAACAAAAATTTTTTTTTCAAATTTTTTAGAAATATTTTTTAAAAAAATGGTTAGGTTCAGATTTTTATAATTTTTCAAAATTTCGAAAAAAAAATTTTTTTTTGAATTTCTGAATTTTTTTTTTCAATTTTTTCAAATTTCTTCAAAAAAATCGCTCAAACTTTTTCAGAATACTGTAAAAAATCGATAATTATTATTTACAGTCCTAAAAAATTGTTTGAGTTTTCTGAATTTTTTGAAAAAATTTTGAAATTTTTTTTTCAAATTCCTGTAACAAAAGCCAATAAAACGGTAAGATCCCGATTTTTGTAGTTTCTTAAAATTTGCAAAAAAATTTCAGAATACTGTAAAAAATCTATAATTATTTTTTACAATCCAAAAAAAAGTTTTTTTATTTATCTGAATTTTTTAAAATAATTTTCAAATTTTCTAAAATTTTTGTAAAAATCAAGAATTTTATTACAACCCAAAGCAACTTTCTCATTTCAGTTTTTTCAAACTGTTCTCAAATTCCCGTCCAAAAAATCAATAAAACTTCTACCGTACCTTGCACAAGAACTCGGCGAAATTCTTGGGATGTCTGGGGCATCGCGGCAGTAGGATCGTGCTCTCATTATCAGCCGAATCGTTATCAGAAGACGTCAACTTCTGCTTCTTCTTCGGCGGTTCGCTGAGATCCTTGATGAGCGAAAGGAGGGTGTAGTTCTTCGAGATGTTGGAAATGTGTTCTGGAAAAAATTAATTGAAATTTTTTTTTCAAAATTCTCATTTTATTTTTTAATTTTCAATTTTTCAGAAAGAAAAAATATTATAAAACCGATTTGATTTTTGATAAAATTTTAAAAAAAAATTTCAAATTTTTTTAAAAAATCTTTTTATTTTCCCTTACGTTTCGGCACAGTAGTTGCCTGTCTGCATTCCGGGCACTTGATATTGGCCTTATTGCGAGTTTCCTCGTAAATGCTCGAAAGGCACTGATGACAGTAGGTGTGGCCGCAGAGCAAGATACGCGGAGCTCTGGCGGCCTCGTCGTAGGGCTCCATGCAGATTCCGCATTTGCAAGAGTCGGGAAGGGACATTCTGGAAAAATTATGGGACTTTTCTGGGAATTTTTTGAAAAAATTCTAAAAATTTTATAAGGAAAAAGGGAAAAAAAGGGGAAAATCAATTTCTATTTTTCATCGATTTTTTTCTCCATTTTAAAAACTTTTTCAGCATTTATGTTCAACTGCAAAATTGATTTTGACACATTTATTTAACACAAAAAATTTATTTCAAAGTCCAAAAAATTATTCTTGAGGGTTTACAATCAGGTCAAACTTATAGACCCCTAGCAAATGCGCTCTATCAAAATTTTGACTTTTCATCGATTTTTTTCTCCATTTCAAAAATTTTTTCAGCGATTCTGTTCAACTACAAAATTGATTTTGACATTTTTATCTGGCATAAAAATTTTTTTGAAAAATGGGAAAAAATCTCATTGAGTTTTTCTATCATCTTTTATGTAGGGGTCAACAGAAAGTGAAAACTAGACGTTTTTTTTGTTCTAGAAAAATATCCCACAAGGAAAGTAGGAAGAAACTAGAGGTAAACTAATTTTTCATTAATATTTAGGTAAAATCCTAAAAGGAAAAATCAATTCAACCACGTAACCACAGAAAAAACCGAATTCTAAGGACAAATGAGTCAGCAATCAGTATTTTTAGGCCAGACACATAAGAATGACCACTATCTTCTGTGTCGCATTTTCAAATGACCGAATGACCCGCCCTCATCGGAATATCGGAGCGTCGTATGAGCTTTCTGATGTCTGCGTCTCTTCAGCCAACGGAATCTCTCGTACGGTCCGATGAACGGTTTCGGGGGAAGGGGCATCTGTTGGGGTCAGGTCACGTAATTTGATCACTTACAAGAATGTGTCACTCAAAAATTGGTACGGTACATACATACTGTACTGCCTCCAACAGATGGACCCCCGACAATGAAAGCTAGAAGAGTCTAACCCCGAAAAAAGTTTGAGTTGATCGGAAACCTGAAGAAATATTTTTTGGCTTTTGAAATAAATTTTTTTGGTTAGATGAAAATGTCAAAATCAATTTTGTAGTTGAACAAAAATGTTGAAAAATTTTTTGAAAGGGCGAAAAAAATCGGTGAAAAATGAAAAGTTCGGTAGAGCGCATTTGCAAGGGGCAATAAGCTTGACCTAATAGAAAACTTGCGAAAATAATTTTATTCCACTCTTAAATAAATTTTTTTTTTTTGCGATAAAGGTGTCATGATCAATTTTTTAGTTGAACAAAACTGCTGAAAAATTTTTTAAAAAGGCGAAAAAAATCGTGGAAAAATGAAAAGTTTGGTAGAGCGCATTTGCAAGGGGCAATAAGTTTGACCTGATAGAAAACCCTCAAAATAAATTTTTTTCAATTTTTAAATAAATGTTTTGTGTTAGATAAAAATGTCAAAATCATTTTCGTAGTTGAACAAAATAGCTGAAGTTTTTTTTGAAATGGAGGAAAAAATCGTGGAAAAATCAAAGTGGTGACCCAATTTTTTTCGAAACACAAACCTATTGGAAATTTCTGGTACAATCTTCGGCCGAATCCATTTGATTAGGACCGTTTCCGAAAACGTTGTCAACTCAGCATCTTGAACTTGAAATTCAACTGAGAATTTTGAAGATGCTGAAGTAGGAAAAGGAGGAATCGAGAAATAAAGACGACATCTCATGGTGTCAAACGGCTCGCAGATCACTGGAAAATTAATTTTAATCAAAAAAAAAATTTTCGAATTTAGTCACCTGTACTGTTATTGACTGTTATCGAGATCTGATAAGCGGTCAGATTTTTAAAAGTGATTCTGAGGGACGGTAACGGTTCTTCTCTATGTTTCAGAATGAAGCTTTTAGGATTCATTTCCATCATTTGTTGAGTATTGACCGACATTTCCTGAAAACTTGAAAAAAAATTCAGGAATTTTTGAGAAATTGAGCAAAATTTAGGTAAACAGCAAATTCTAGTAATCAATGTATACAGTGTTAGATTTTCAATTAACCAGTAGCTCATCGGAATATCGGAATGTCGTACAAGCTTTCTTACGTCTGCGTCTCTTCAGCCAACTGAATCTCTCTCCGGTGAACAGTTCGGGGGAAGGGGCATCTGTTAGGGTCGGGTTACGTAATTCGATCACTAACAAAAAAGAGTCACTCAAAAATTGGTACGGTACATACATACCGTACTACCTCCAACAGATGGTCCCCTAACAATGAAAATTAGAAGAGCCTAGTCTCCAAAAAAGTTTGGACTGATAGAAAAGCCGGTAGAATAATTTTTTGGCTTTTGAAATGAATTTTTTCTGTTAGATAAAAATGTCAAAAACATATTTGTAGTTGGTCAAAATTTCTGAAAAATTTTTTGAAAGGGTGAAAAAAATCGGTGAAAAATGAAAATGTCCCTTCAATTAGCGGACGGTAAATATTTTGAAAAATAAATATTTATTGATTTTTTATAAATCAAGGAACAGGAGAAAATTTGTGGTTATAAAAGGAATGTTAAAAGGATAAAAGGATTGCAAAAAAAACCAAAAAAAAATGAGAAGAAACATCGGAATATTGGACCCAAAAAAAAGACAATGATGGAAATGCTGAATTTAGAAAAATAAAGAATGTGTTACATAAAAAGTATTTCTTTTTTAAAAAATCGGGAGATTTTGGAAATTGGGGAAATTTTGGAAAAATTACATATTGGAAAAAAATTAAAAATGAAAAAGAATTTAAAAAAAAAGGAAAATATGACGAAACACATTTAAAGATTACATATCTATTTTTTTGGGAATTTTCCTGATATTTTCGAAGATTCTGGAGCCGACAGAAGACGAATTGCTTTCAGATGCGCTGGCCATCGGGGATTTGGAAGTATCTGGTGCGGAAGTAGTCATCTGAAAATTTCAATTTCAAATTGGATCTCGAAGCGAAAACTACAGTAAGACGTGAATTTTTCAGTGTGTTTGGCTATTTTTGAGTTTTTTCCTACTTTTTTGGACTGAATTGTTGCATTTTTCGTACTTTCTGACAAAAATTTACTCAAACATAGCCGGAAAACACTGAAAAACGCACGTCTTACTGTATTCGATGCAAGATATCGTGCGCGCCAGTTCGAAGCTTCGCTTCAAGACCCAAAAAGTAACTCACTGCATTCTAAGCCCTGTTGCAGAGCATCCATTGCCATTCCCTGCGCATCTTGGACCAATGCCAAGTTAGAATTTGACGTTGAAGTCACCGACTTCAATTCCCCCTCAATTGCCTCGAATCGATGTTTGTCTCTCTCCAACTTCTCCATGTCATTGGAGATTTTCACGGATTCACCCTCCAGGAACTCGTGTAATCCTTGGAGAGTCTTTGCCTTCAGATTGTCGTAGAATTCAATGATAATCTGTTCTCTCGACTTGCTCGCCGGCCCATTTTTGTCGTGAAACTCTAGTCGTTCTTTTCTCTCTCCCGCCAGCTCATTGATTTTTTTCAAATGGTCACTGATACTGGGCAATAAGTCCTGGGCTCTCTTCTTTTCCCTCTCGATTCGGTCACTCAAAGGTTCGTAACGATGTCCGGCATGCTGATTGTCGAGACAGAGATGACAAATTTGATTGATTTTTCGGTTTTGGCAGACATCGTCCTGAAAGAAGGGCTAAACATTTTGACCTGGGCGTAGACTATCAAGAATGTTTTTTTGATTTTGAAATAAATTTTTTGTGTTAGATAAAGATGTCAGAATTACTTTTGTAGTTAAACGAAACTGCTAAAAAATTTTTGAAACGGCGAAAAAAATCGGTCAAAAATGAAAATGTGTTAATAGAAGGTCCTTCCTCAACAAAACGTTTGACTTGATTGTAAACCCTCAAGGAGATTTTTTTCCACTTGTAAATAAATTTTTTAAGATAGATGAACCTGTGAAAATTAATTTTGTAGTTGAAAAAAGTCTTTGAAAACATTTTTGAAAGGGAGAAAAAAATCGTTGAAAAATTGAATATTGGTTAATAGAAGATCCGTCCCCACACAAAAGTTTGACAGTATTGTAAACTTTTGGGATTTTTTTTCATTTTGAAATAAATTGTTTGTGTTAGATAAAAGTGTTAGAACCACTTTGTTAGTTGAACAAAATTTTTGAAAAATTTTTTGAAGGTGCGAAAAAAATCGTTGAAAAAGAAAAATGTGAAAAATCCCCAAAAAAGTTTGACCTGATTGTAATTCCTCAAGAATAATTTTTTGAACTTTTAAATAAATTTTTCGTGTTAGATAAAAAAGTCAAAATTAATTTTGTAGTTGAACAAAATTGCTGAAAAATTTTTGAAAGGGAGAAAAAAATTGTTGAACAATGAAAATGGGTCAACAAAAGGTTCCTCACTCGAAAAAAGTTTGAGCTATGTGAAAACCGTCAATAATAATTTTTTGAACATTCAAATAAATTTTTTGTATTAGATAAAAGTGTCAACACCAATTTTGTAATTGAACAGAACTGCTGAAAAATTTTTTGAAAGGCAAAAAAAAATCGTCGAAAAAATGATAACATTTTTTAATTAACAAAGTTTGACCTGATTGCAAACTCTCAATAATTTTTTTCATTTTGAAATAAATTTTTTGTGTTAGATAAAAGTGTCAAAATCAATTTTCTAGTTAAGCAAAATTGCTGAAAAATTTTTTTTAATAGTGAAAAAAATCGGTGAAAAAAAAGTTAGCTGATTTTTTTCAAAACCTCAAAAAATGAAATATTTCTTACAATGCAAATAAACTCGGCATCTTGATTTCGGTGTCTGGCACATTTGGGAACCTCAAACGGAACTTCATTGATCGGATAGATCTTATGGTCCGCGTACATTGTCATAGTGTCCGGATGGGCGGTGAGGGAGCATCTGAAAAAAATTGAATTGAAATCTGACTTTTTTCTTTCTTTTTTTTCATCAAAAAACTACTAACTCTTCACAAAAATTCAATCTACAAGTTGTGCATGACAAAACCGCCTCATCAGAACATTCGGCACATCGGGTACCATAGTGCACTCCGGGCTCCGCGAGCTTCTTCTTTTTTGCCGGCGGCGGCTCCACCATTCTATCCAATTGATCCATTAATTCCAGAGTCACGTAGCTCTTCGAAACATCATTGGCGGATTTCACTGAAAATTGGGAAAATTAAATTTCAGAAATTCAATAATTCACCATTACGATTGACTTTCTGCCCGCAAACCGGGCACTTGATCGCACCATTTGGCTTTTGACTCCAAAGTTGTTTTAGGCAATAGTGACACTGAGTATGGCCACATGTTAAAGTTCTGGGAAACTTGTCAGTGTCGTTGAAACGGTCCCAACAGATTGGACAGTCCCGGGCGTCGTAAGAAGAAGAAGAGGCCCTTCTGGAAAATATTTGAGAACTACAGTAAGATTTGCTTTTTTCTAGTGATTTTCGAATAAATTTCAGTTATTTAGAAAATACAAAAAATTGAAAAGAAATTTACTCGAAAATCACTGGAAAATGCAAATCTTACTGTAGTTTTCGCTGTGAAATAAATAGAAAATTTCAAAATGTATAGGGAACCATTCGAGCTATGTAAATTTTTGTAAAAATTTGAAATATTTCAACGAAAAATAGTACGTACTTCTTTGGCTTTTCGGGTTCTTTTGGCATAAGCGAATTGATTGTGAGCGTTTCGGTGAACTTTGTTAATTTTTCATCTTGAACTTGGAATTCGATCAAGATGTTTTTGGTTTTTGGAGAAACACAAGGCGGAATATAGAAGCGACATTCATGGGGGCTGAAGGGTTGGAGGAAGACTGAAAAGTTGGAATAATTGTGAGAGGTTTGACCGTATCTCGGCTCAAAATGGTTTTCAGGATTCAGATGAGGGACGTCATCTGGAATTCTGGAAATGGAAAAACCAACCACTTTGGGCCGAGTTTTGGTCAAAAATTTTAGAGATCACAAACATGGTGGGTCTCGCCACGAAAATGGTTTCCGGCTGAAATACGGCTTCTGAACTCGATTTTTTCAACGATTCTGTACGAAACGGGTAAAAATACGTAAGTTCGATCATTTCCCATCAATTTTCAAAAAAAAACCTCGTTTTCCCCAAAAATCGGTGAAAACTGCTGGAATTTGGTTGGAAATAATTTAATTCCCCCGTTTTCATCAGAAAAAGTGTCAAACCCTTGTCCAGAAGCCATATTTCAGCCAAAAACCATTTTCGTGGCGAAACCCATCAGGTGACGGCAATAATACTATGTATACAAAATCTCCTACCTTTTTCAGATTGAGTGGAGGAGTGTGTAATAATGGCTGTAATCTGGTGCGCAGTCTTATTTTTGAAAACATATTTGCGGTACATTTTTCCCCGGGTTTTCCCGAATTCGAGAGTATACTCTTTCGGGGTTATTTCTATGTATTGTTGAGATTTTTTCATATTTTGCAAATTGATTGCCATGTTCTGAAAAAAATTTAAAAAATAGAAAAAACGAGAAAAAATGGGGTCAAAGGAGGGTTTCGTCAAATTTTGAAAAACAATTTTCCGTGGAAAAATCAATTTTTCCAACCTATTTTTTAACTTTGAAATTTGAAAAGTTCAAAAGTTCCTTATCAGGTCAAAAACAGATGATAAGCGGAATAATCATCACGGAAGAGAGTTTCGAAAGTGCATACTAAACAAAGGGCAACCGGAATAACGGAGCGTTGCTTCTGGTTACGTCTGCGTCTCTCTCACTCGAAGCTTCTGATGGCGAGAGAGGGGGAGGTGATAAGAGTGTGATAAAGTGATAAGACAATTTTTCTGTGATTAGTAGTACACTTATTGTGAGTTTATAGGAATTTCACGAAATTTTTTTTCAAGAAGACTGATTTATTTGAAGCACATTAGTGATAAGAACAAATTTTAATTTTTTAGATTCAAAAGTGGAATTATCGAGAATTTCAATGTGGAAAATGGGAAAAAATGCAATTTTTTGAGATGGGAAATTAAAAAAAAATTTAAAAAAAAGGAAATTCGGGAAAAATTTAGAACCGAAAATTAGAAAACACAATTTAAAATAATTTGCAAAAAAATTTTGGGACTATGAAAAAATTGAAAAAAAAAAATTCAGAACACCAGAAACCAGAGGACAATGAAAAAAAAGTAATTGAAAATTGAAAAATTGAAAAATCAAAAAAAAAATCGATAAATAGTCAGAGAGAAATCAGTAAATACAGAAAAATTAGAACTTTTTTTGATATTTTTTTGAAGATTTTTTTGAAGATTCTGGAGCCGGCCGAAGACGTTGAACATCGAATTGAATTTGAATTGAATTTTTTGCTCAAACTCTCTCTCCACTTTGAAGTTCGAAACAGCTCACAGTGACCATGTTGTCTGAAAAAATTTTAAATTTCAAAAAAAAAAAAATTTCTCAGAATTTCCAAAATTTAGCTTTTTCGTTATTATTACTAAAATCTAAAATGAGTAGCTGGCCTAAAAAATATATTTTTGACACTTTTTCCAATAAAACGGGTAAAATTTGGTTTTTTCAGCCAAATTCCAACACTTTCCACCGATTTTTGGTGAAAATGAGGGTTTTCTGAGGAAAAGTGCCAAAATACCCAAAAATCCATGTTTTGTACTGAGAATCGGTGAAAACTGGTGGAAATTGATAGGAAATGATCGAATTCATGTATTTTCACCCGTTTCTCACAGAAAAGTTGAAAAAATCGAGTTTAGAAGCCGTAATTTGGTCAGAAACCGTTTTCGTGGCGAGACCCATTTGAATTCCTTCACTTACCACAAGTCAATTCCTTATCGAGAACATCAAGTGCATTTCCGACCGAGTCCTGTACCAATCCCAAGTTGCTCGTCGAAGTGGCCAATTCCAAGTCCTCGACGGCCTTCTCATGGGTAATCTTGTCCTTGGCAAGTTCTTTCAACGCATCCTTACACTCATTCGATGATTCTTTAATGAATTTGTCAAAAGCCTCCAGATCCTTCTCCATGTTTCTCTGGTAAATCTCGATTATCTTGTCTCTTCGCATTTTGATATCTGGTCCATTTTTGTCAAGAGCACGAAGGGAACGCTTTCTATTGCCCACTAGACCATTGATTTTTCCCAGTCTTCCAGTAATTTTTTTCATGATTGGCTGGGCATCTTGTTTCAACAGAATCAATTTATGACTCAAAAAGTCATAACTGTGGTCGGAGTGATCGCTCATGAGGCAGTCGGAGCAGAATTCTTTTATATTTTTGTTTTTGCAAATTGGGTCCTGAAAAAAAACTTGTTTTTTCAAATTTCTCTATTATCGTTGTATTCCAAAATCGCAGGTCTCGCAGCGAAAGTTTTTGGCGCAAAACGTGCTGCGCCTTTAAATCGGGGTACGGTAGTTGCGCATTTTGTCTTTTCCCACTCATTTTCTTCTTTCGTGGCGAGACCCATTGCTATTCATACTCAAAATAATAATAATAATTCTCACCGTGCAAACGAACTCCGCGTCTTCATCACGATGTCTAGCACACTTCGGAAGTTCGATCGAAAAATCGTCGATCGGCAGAATCAGATGGTTCGTAGTTTTGAGATGAAAACGGTCGGAGCAACTGAAACGAAAATTTTAAAATTTTAGCTTTGGAGCATCTGAAAAATATAGAAAAACATCTGGAATTCGAAAAAAAATTTTGAACAGGCCTTATTTTTTTCTTTTTTCAACGATTTTTTTCGGCTTTTCAAAAAATTGTTCAGTAGTTCTGATCAACTACAAAAATCTTTTGGACATCTTTATCTAACAAAACAAATTTATTTGAAACTAAAAAAATTATTCTTGACGGTTTTCAAACAAGTCAAACTTGTAGACACATTGCAAATCCGATCTACCAAACTTTTCATTTTTCAACGATTTTTTTCAGCATTTCAAAAAATTTTCCAGTAATTTTGTTCAACTGCAAAATTAATTTGGACACTTTTATCTGACAAAAAAAATTTATTTAAAAGTGAAAAAAATTATTGTTGAGACTTTTCTATCAAGTGAAACTTATAGCCCCTTGCAAATGCGCTCTACTGAACTTTTCATATTTCACCGATTTTTTTCGCCTTTTCAAAAAATTTTTCAGTAATTTTAAACAACTACAAAAATGTTTTTGACACCTTTATCTAACACGAAAAATTTATTAGAAAGTTCAAAAAATTATATTGAAAGGTTTTCAGTCAGCTCAAACTTTTTGAACTTTTTTTACCGGGTTTTTTTTTCTTTGAAAACTCACTGTTGACAAAAAGGTTTCCTGCAAGTGGTACATAACAGGACGCTATCTGCACAACAGTTCGTGTTGGCACATATGACACCAGAACGCTTCGGCTCCACGAGCTTTTGCTTTTTGGCCGGGGGCTCCACCTTCTTTTCCGCTTGCTCAATTAATTCCAGAATAGCAAAGGTCTTTGGGAGATCGTGGGGGGTTTTCACTAAAAATTGGAATTTTTTGAGGAATTTCAGAAAAAAATCAAAATTGAAAACTCACCCTGCTTGCGATTGAGTTTCTGCTGGCAAACCGAGCATCTGATCGTAGAATTTGGCTTCGTTCCCTTCCAAAGTTGTTCTAGGCAAAAGTGACAGTGAGTATGGCCACATGCTAGCGTTCTGGGCGCCTTTTCGAATTCGTTGTAACGGTCCATACAGATCGGACACTCCCGAGCGTCGTAAGAAGAAGAAGGAGCACTAGCACTTCTGAAAAAATTAATATTTTAATTTTTTTTTCAATTTGAAAAAATAGCAATTTTGCGGAAACGATCAATGCTTTTTTAAAAAAATTTTTGAAAATTCCAAAAAATTTTCGAAATGTGATTTTCAAAAATTTATTCAGAAATAAATTACATAGTTTTGGTGAATTGACCATACTATTTTTTTTCAACTCTAAAAAATTAGAAATTTCAATATTCCTTTTAGAAAAATCGATAATTTTCATGCCCTTCTTTCTCAAATTTGGAAAATTCTAGAAAATTTAAAAAAAATGAAAATCCAAAAACATTTTTTTTTGGAAATGCCAAAAAATTTTGTTTTTTTATCAAACTTTGTTTTCTATTTTTTGTGAAATTTACAATTGTTTTCTTTATTTTATAAATTTGGAAAATGCTAGAAAAAATAGAATAATTCCAAAAAAATTTGTTTTTTTTGGAAAATTCAAATTTGTTTTTTATTTGTGGTGAATTTTACGTTTTTCATTTATTTTTCAAGTTTGGAAAACTAATTTTTTTAAATTTCTTTTTTCTGAAAATCCATTTTATTCCAATAAACTCACGAAGTCGGCAGTTCCTCGACAACTTTTTTTTTGATCGTAATCTCTTTTGTGAACTTCGTCTGTGCCTCATTCCAAACGTCAAAATTAACAACGACTTTCCCGTTTGGCAAAGAATTTACATCAACTGGTATGTCCATAGTTTCAGTGGTAGATGGGTCAATAACGACTGAAAAATGTTTATTGATTTTTTCCTTTCTGAAAACCACAAGTCACCTAATGGGTCTCGCCACGAAAATGGTTTCTGGCTGAAATACGGCTTCTGGGCAAGGTTTTTTGACTTTTTCTGATGAAAATGGGTGAAATAACACGAATTCAATCATTTCCAACCAATTTTCAGTTCAAAAACATGCATTTTTGGGTATTTTAACGCATTTTTCCTAAAAACACCTATTTTTCGCGGAATTTGGCTGAAAATGGTTGCATTTGTGTATTCTTATTCGTTTTTAACATAAAAAATGAAAAACCCTTGTTCAGAAACCATATTTCAGCTAGATATCATTTTCGTGGCGGGACCCTACATACCTAGCTCAAACATCTCGGGATTTGGATGTTTTGGTGAAGTTGCCATAATTTGGAATTTGGATCGATTTTGGAGTGTTGTTATGATTCTGACATGTTGTTGTCCAGGTTCTACAGTAACCTCTTTTGGATACATAATTATCATTTGTTGAAGGTTATTTGCCATTTTCTGGAAAAAAAGGGGGAAAAATGAATTTGTATTTTTTTTCTGAATTCGAGAAAAATTGAGGAAAAAATGGAAAATTTTTTAAAAAATTGATTTTTCTAGAAAAAAAATTCCTTGTTATTACAAATAATTACAAAATTACAAACAAACAAAAAATTACAAATAATGTAAAAATTTGTGGAAAAAAATTTTGTGAAATTTTTGAAAAAAAAAGGAAAAAAATCAATTTTCAGAAAATTTTGAAAAATTGGGAATAAGAAAATATATTTTCAGAAGAAATCAATTTTCAAATGAATTTTCAAAAAATTAAAAAAAAATTTTTCAGACTTTTTGTTGTTCAAAAATAAGGAAAATACTCAATTTTTGTGAAATTTTTTGAAATTTGGGATAATTCGAGCCAAGATTTATTTGAAACAAAAGAACATTTTGAAAAATTGGGAATAAGGAAGCAATCTAAAAAAAATAGATCTTTCTCAATTTTTCCGATTATAAATGGATTTTAAACGTATTTCTCCTCTTTGGAACCCTAACAATTCACATATTTTCAGTCAAAAAGCGGGATAACCGTCACGGTTTCACAAACGACGATTCCCAAAAGTACACGCTAAACAACGGGCAACCGGAATATCGGAGTGTTGCTTCTGGTTACGTCTGCGTCTCTCTCACTCGGAGAGGGGAGAAGCAAGGACGGTCAGCGTCGGACTGCGAGGGAGGAGAGAACGATAAGATTGTGATTAGAACCAGAAATTAGAAAATATTAATTGAAAAGAATGGGGAAAAAATTGGGACTATGAAAAATTTCAATTTCAATTTCATAAAGATTTATTTTTTTTATAAAAAAAAGAATTTTATCAGGGATAAAATTGAAGGGACTTTGATAAAACATATTGATTGAAAAAACAGGAAAATGGGACAGGAAGAAAAATGAGAAAACGACCAAAACTACAGTAGTAGTTCTGTTCCATTTTTCCAGGAAATCGATAATTGATCAAGGGGAACATGGGTTTCTGAAAAAAAAAATCATTCAAAAGTGATACGCAGAAATTTTTTAAAGAAAAAAAAAATTTCGTGCTTGTAAATTTTTGATGATTTTTCAGAACTCTTCAGAATTCGCTCATTTTTTTCTCAAAAATGTCAAAAATATTACCTTGAACAATCGGCTCTTTGCACACTTTCTCAGCTTCCAATGTGATATCCTTGACCGAATGTAAATCTTTTTTTGAATTCACCAGTCGTTCAATTGTCTTCCGAAAATACACAGTTCTCACCAATCCATCCTCCAATTCCTCTTTTTCTTTTGCTAATTCTTCCCGATTCTTTTTCGCATAATTGCTCAATTTCCCATTTGCTTGCGATTGTTTTTTCTCAAAATAATCCGAAATCTCTCGCTTTTTCTGTATGAATTGCTGGCTGGTGTCTTCGAAACTCTTCAGAATCTCCCCTTTTTTCTCCAATTTTTCTTCCATATCAGCTTCTCTCAACTTCAATTCTTCCAGCTTCTCTCGTAGTTTCTTATCATTTTCTGTCCATTTCCTAATCAATATTTCGTATTGATGATCCTTGTGCTCGAAGAGCAAACAAGTATGACACATCTCTTTCCAGTCGATTTTGCAGGTTGTTTCCTGAAATTTTTTCGAACTGAAATATTATTGTTATCAATTAAAATGCGTAATGGAGCAATATTTGTCAGTGGGTCTCGCAGCGAAAAGCGGAAGAATCATGTTTTACCTTTTAAAAAAACTACGGTAGTTCATGCTTTTCGAATAAACTTCTCGGGTGGCCACCGTATTTTTTTAAAAGCGCATAATTTTTTTAGAGAAAAAATAATTACTTTGCAAATGAATTCCGCTGTATTATAGGGATGTTTGGAACATTTTGGAAGTTGGATTGGCTTATTCGATATTGGCACTTTTTTGTGACCCGAAAAAGCTTTGGGAGCATGAGTTGTAGTGAAGCAACTGACAAGAAAAATGTTCTGGCTAGAGTTTGATTAAGAACTCACTTCTCACAAAAATCTACTGAACAAGAGTCACAAAAAACCGTGGCTGTATGACCTGAATTTTCAGCACATGGCTGATCAGATGGCTTTGCATATTTCAGTTCTTCAAGGCGTAATTGATCTTTCTCGAGTCGTTCCTTCCGCATTATAGAGAGAATTGATAGATTTTTTAAAAAAACATTCGTTTCCTTCTGACTAGATAACTGTTTTTGGAGCACTTCCAGCTCTGCCGATAATTTATTGACTCACTTGCTGGCAAGGGAACATTGGCCGGTAAACTTGTTTCACACTTCCAATTTCTGTACTGTCAAAAGGACAAAGATTGATTCGTTCTCTCTCTAGCAAAGACAAGCATTCGCTGCAAATTGTGTGACCACAGCCCTTCAGAATTCTTGGAACCTGTCCCTCTACATTTTCGCTATAACTTTTTCGACATATCGGGCATTTGAAGATATCCATTCTGGAAACATTTCTTGGTTGATTTTTTAAATTATATTGGTTTTAAAAGGGAAGTACATGACCTCGCAGATTAGAGAATCTCCGAAAATATACTGATAATATGCAGAAAAATGCGCTGAATTCAATAGTGCTTTCACAATTGGCCGGTTGGCCAATGACTGAATTTTTATGATTTTTCAAGGTTGCTTTTTTTCTGATAATTGGGAGATTATTTGGTGACTGCCTACAATGAGGCTGGAAGTTTTTGACAACCGGTAAATTCTGAAAGCAACATTGGATTCAGCGCATTTTTCTCCATTTTCTTAGTATTTTTTCAGATTTTTCCGGAACTGCGAGAAAATTAAAGAAAATTAAGTTAAAACTGAAATCAAGTCGAACATTATTAATGTACTCACTTTTCTAACAGTTTCTCCATTTTCTGACTAGGGGTCCATTTTTCAACGTATTCAATAGGGATCGTCTTACGAAATATCAAATCTCTCTGATGAAATATCGAAACTTCTACATTCGGATTCGATTCCTGCTCGTATTCATGTTGGTTTTCTTTCTGATATGATGGATTTTCAAGATATAAAGAAAAAACTTTGCCAAGGTCCTCATACTCCATTCGCAGAAATTGACTGCCAGACTTGCGAATAACTTTGCTGTTTACGTTCACATCAATTTGCAGATATTTTTTCGATGAGTTTTTGATAAAAACGATAGCTTTTTTTTGCTTATCCTTTTCGAATACAAGTTCTTCAGGGAATATAACAACATCTTCTTCACTCATTTTGATGAAGAAGTGTGTAAAACAAGCAAAAATTCTGTCTTTATCGAAACATGTTGCTGATAAGAAACATTGTAAATATGGGTGTTAGAGAAGATGATGAATCATGCAGCTGCATGATAAGAATTTTTTGAAATACACAATTTTCGTATATGTAATCGGGCTTTGAAAGTTTTATGAATTTCATTGAAAAGCAACTTCAGTCTCATCCTTCTAAATAACCAATTTGGAGGATTGGTTTATCAGGACTACTGTAGTTGATTCTCCGATCCGAAAATTTTCACAGGAAGTTCCAGAGGCATCCATTTACCATCATGGAATAATTCGAATAGTATAGTCGCCGAGTTATCAGTTGAATTGTCAGATGGCGTGAAGTTCACAAAGATTTCCAGTGTTTCCTGGGGGCATAGTATGTAACCTAAAAATCAGATTTTCTTTGATATTAATGATATTCCTACATTTTCTAATGCCGGGTGTCGAGGAAGGTAATGGGAGCATAATTGTCTGAAAAAATACTGAAAAACTGAAAAAAATTTTTCGACGATTTTTTTCTCCATTTCAAAAAATATTTCAGTAATTTTGATCAACTACAAATATGTTTTTGACACTTTTATCTAACCGAAAAAATGTATTTCAAAGCCCAAAAATTAATCTAGAGAGTTTCCAAACAGCTCAAACTTATAGACCCCTAGCAAATGCGCTCTACTGAACTTTTCTGAACTTTCTACAAAAATAATTTTGACACATTTCTCTGACACAAAAAATTTATTTAAAAGTCAAAAAAATTATTTTTGAAGAAATAGATACCCTACCAGAAAATCCAGTCTAATCGAAAATCGCTCGTCAGAACAGTGTACTGTAAACTTCACGACTTCATCAGAAGAATTCATTGCGGAGACTTTAAAACTTGACTCTTTTTCATGATTGAACACTAATTGATTCGGAGAAAACTTCAATGGATAACTCATGGAGATCTGGAAGAAAGGAACAATGTTAGCTGGAAAAAGAGAGAAGTGAGATGCTTATTCATTGTTTGTAGGGTCAAAAACCTAGCGAGCGTTTGTTTGTAAAAAAGAATGATAAGGAATTGATAAAATTCATAAGGAAAGTTATATTTTATTCAATTTTTAAAAGCAAACAAAATCATTAAAAAAAGAAAGTTCAAGTTTTATTACAATACAACTTTTATGGGAAAATGGGAAAAAATGGACTGAAAATTTTGAATTTTTTCAGATTTCATTGGAAAACAGCTTCAGTCCCATCCTTCCAACTAATGCATATTTGGTCGAGAGATTGATGATCTTCTGTAAGAATTTGACCTATAAACTTCAAAAATAAAAGCTTTCTCACCACTGATAACTGATAATTCACACAATTTCATCACCTTCCCGTTCATCTCTTCCACCAAATGCAAATCCTTTTTCGTTTTCCTGAGATTTTGAATCGCCTCTTCTTCTTTTTTCTTGAAATATTTCGAAATCTCTTCTGATTTTTGCTTGAATTCTTTGTTCCCAGTGGAAAAACTTGCTCGATTATCGTTTGTAACAGTCAGTTTTTCAATATAACTCTTCCTAGCCGATTCCAACTTCTCCAGTAGATCCGATGCGTTTTTCTCATTCTCTATGAGCTTCTCCATCAGATTCTCATAGATATGATCTTTATGTTTGCCAAGAATGCAAGTATGACAGATTACTGTAGCTCCTCCACAATCTGGGCTCTTGCACAGGAATTCCGCATTGTTGTAGGTGTGTGTCGGGCACTTTGGAAGTTGGATTGGCTTCTCGGAAATTGGAACTTTCACGTGTTTTGATAGAGTCTTGGAAGAATGAACTTGTTCAAAACATCTGCAAGAAAGCTGATAAGGGACACCAAGTGTTCTATCACTAACTTTTCACAAAAATCCACAAGACATGAAGTACAGAACATCACTGCTTGATGACTCGGATCTTCTCCGCATGGCACAAAAACAACTTTTGGAGTTTCCCGAATAACTTCCAGAACTGCAAAGTTTCGGGGAAGATTCTCGATGTCTCCTTTAAATTTTCAAGTTGTTCAGTTATTCATGAAGTAATGTAGCACTAACCGCCCTCAACTCTAGTCTCTTTCTGATCATGCGGACATTTGATTCGTTGGTTTCCACTTTTTACAATCAGTCCTCGAGCACATCTTTCACATACAGTGTGCCCGCATTCCTTTAGAGTCCGCGGAGTATGGTCAGAGGAATCTTCAGCGTAGGCTTCAGAGCAAATGGAACATTCCAGTGGTGTTGGCTGGAAAAATTAAAGAAGTTAGTGAAGAGAACCTATTGCTTAACCTTGTCCCTTTCTTGCTGCTCAACAATTTCCATAGACAATTGAGATGTTTCCTGAATTTTAGTTACAGTAAGACTTGCAGTTCCGTGAGACTAATTAGTGAACTCCTACAGTCATATTTTAAAAAATTATTCATACAACTGCATCAAATTAGAATTAGGTAGGTTGTGCAAACCTGAAAACATTCTTCATTACCTTATCACAAATAATGCGGACAGGCAGATCCATAAATTTTATCCATCGTGTGTCTTTATGTGAATAGAGTTCAATAACCGCAGAGTCATTAGTGCAACTGGCAGATGGTTTGAACTTTACCGAGATTCTCAAGTTTTCGCTTGGGAAGATACCTAAAAGTCAGGAAATTCGGACGATTTTCTTCATAATACTCACAGTTTCCTTCAATATAGGGATTATATCCATACTGAAAATGACAAATGTATGTACAACAGGGAAATCAGAAAATACAGACCGTGTGGGCTTCCAACGAAATGCGCCTATCAGAACAGTGTGTTTTTATGGCAACTGACTCATCATTGTTGTTCTTGCAGCTTAGTGTTCTAGTTGACTCTTCATGTTCATTGAATATCAACTGACTTTGATCAATCGAGAGGCGGGAATCCATTAGATTCTGCAAGAAAAGACATTCGAAACTGCTATCTGACAGATTGGAAAAAACTGAAGAATGAAAAAAAGGAAGTGAAAAAATACGAATGAGCAAAAAAAAAAATTGAAAAAGTTATCGAAATCATTGGGAAAAACTGAAGAGCAAAGTAGGAAATGCGAATGAGCACTGAATTTTAGTCATAGCAATAGTTATCAAGCACCGGTGTTGGAACTGATAAGGGAGGAAATGATTGTAAACAACTTTTTGTTGGAGCAGACCATTTCTAACACCACAACTCCATCATCGTTGTTCTTGCAGTTTATTGTTCTCGTGGACTCTTCATTTTCATTGAATACCAACAGACTTTGATCCAATGACAAAGGGTAGACCATTAGATTCTGTACAAAAAAAGACATTCGAAAAAACTCTCTTCGTGAGTCTGAAGTCTGAACGTGAAATGAGTCTGAATGTTAGTCAAAGCATCATTCAGCATTACCGGATTTGAAACTGATAAGGAAGGAAATGTTGGTAAACAACATTTTACAACATGTTTTGCCATGTTTAAGAAATTTGAAGGTGATGTCAAATGTTTGAGGAAGTGTTTTGAAGAAACTACTTTGTCATAACATCTACTGATAAGGAGGAATATTTTTGACTCACAATGTTTTTTTCAAAGATAAAATAAAAATATTCTTGTTATTGAGTTCAGAAAGTGGTTTTTATTGAAAAGTCATTACAAATTACGATCAATAAAAGTTCAAGTGAAAGAAACATCGACTCCATTGTTCCAAGTGATCTTCACGTCTTCCAGCTTCTTTTGAACTTCTGAAAACATGAAATTCATTTGAAATCCCGCCCAATCGCCAACTCACTAGCCACTGGAATCTGCCCCAATTCGTTCAATTCCGGTTCCATTCCCCCGACTAAATGCAAGTTCTTCTTCGACTTCACCATCCCATCCACTTCTTTTATAAATCCATTCACAGCCTTCAAACTTGTATCCAACATGGCCGTTCTTCTTTCCAAGTCATCATAGCTGTCCTGACAGTGCACTTTCAGCTTCCCAATGGCCTTCTCTTCGAGTGACTTGAAGTATTTCGAAATCTCCCGGGATTTTTTATCAAATAACTTGTTCCCAGTGTATGTTTCTTGAATATCGCGATTTGCCTTCAATTCCTTACCAATATTGCTTTTGGTAAGCTTCGCATTTTCCAGGAGATCCGTTCCTTTCTTCTCATTCTCTATGAGTTTTTCCATCAGATTCTCATAGATATGTTCTTTATGTTTGCCAAGAATACAAGTGTGACAGATTACTGTAGCTCCACCACATTCTGGACTCTTGCACAGGAACTCTGCATTGTTGTAAGTGTGTGTCGGGCACTTTGGAAGTTGGATTGGCTTCTCCGATATCGGGACTTTTTGGTGTTTGGATAAAACTTTGGTTTTATGAGTTTCAGCATAACATTGTTCACAATAGTCTGCTGAACACGAAAGACAGAAGAATAAAGCCTTGTGCCTGGAATTCTCATCACACGGAATGAAAGGAGTGTTTGGAGAATCCCGAAGAACTTCCAGAACTGCAAAGTTTCGGGGAAGATTCTGGATGTCGCCTGGAAATTTTCAAATTATTCAACTATTTATGAACTAATGTAGACACTGACCCTTCTCAACGTTTGTTACTTTTTGATCTTGTGGACATTTGATCTTTTGGTTCCCACTTTTCTCCATCAGTCCTCGAGCACATCTTTCACATACAGTATGCCCGCATTCCTTCAGAATTCGTGGGGTATGATTAGCAGAATCTTCAGCGTAGGCCTCGGAACAAATGGAACATTCCAGTGGTGTTGGCTAAAGAAAACTATCTATGTTTGAATTTCACAGGGCGTATCCGATATCTCACAGCGAAAACGACAGTAAGACTTGCATTTTTTGGAAATCTTACTGTACTTTTCGCTGCGAGATATCCTCCAGTTCTATGAGCTTTTTACCTTTTCCTTCTCGGTAACAAGTTTCACAGGAATGTTCACCGGTTCCATCCATTGATCATCTTCATACGACTGTACCACGATTCTCAAAGATTCATTGACGACGTCTGCAGATGGCGTGAATTCCACCATAAAGTACAGGGTCTCGTGTGGATCCAGTATAGCACCTGGGAATTTATTTTATTATTATCGTTGTATCTGAAAACTTCATCTTGCATTCAAAATTTCAAATTGGCGCGCACGATACCTCGCAGCGAAAACTACAGTAAGGCGTACATTTTTTTAGTATTTTTCAGACTGTTTTTGAATGAATTTTATTGCATTTTTTCGAGTTTTCTGACAAAATTTTACTCGAAAACAGCCCAAAGACACTGAAAAATGCACGTCTTACTGTAGTTTTCGCTGCGAGATATCGTGCGCGTCAATTTGAAATTTTGAATGCAAGCGACAGTTTCCAGAAACAAAATTTATGTAGAATTTTGTACTCACGAATTGTCCTAGAATATTGCTGGTAAACTTTTTTCTGAAAAATCCGAATAAAAGGTTTATCGAAAAGTTTGAAAAGGAACCTTGTAATGACCGTATAACTTGAAGCGTTTATCATAACAGATCATTGAAAATTCGATTTCTTTGTCACTTGAATTCCGGACGTTGATTTTTTCAACTGACATGGAATCTTTCTGGAATGTCAGCCGACTTGGGACAAATTTCAAAGTGGAGGACTCCATTGAGGTCTGAAACAAAATTTGAAGTTGTTTTTTTCAAAAAAGTAAGGTAAATTCAGAGAAAATTGGAAAAATGAAAGAAAAACTTAATTCTCAAGAAAAAACGTTAATGAATAATAAATTCGCTGATGAAACTCATCGTTTTTATCAGGCACCACCACGCAACTGATAAGGTAGGACTTGCTGCAAAATCATAGTAAACAACGGTGACAATTTCGCAACTATGTCCTGAAACTCAATATTTCCGGAAAACGCGCTCATTAGTCACCCAATTAGCCTCTTCCAACGTGGGTGACTAACTTTGCCGCTTCTTCTGATAACACCTACTGATAAGCTCTGATTAATTGATTCTTGCCCAAAATTGCTCTGTTTCTCTGCACCCTCGTTTCTCTCACTGATATTGATGTTGATAGTAATGTCATCTTTCAGTCACTCTCAGTCCTTCTACCAACAAACATTATGGGCGGCGAGGAAGAAAAGTGAGTGGTTTCGAAATTTAAAAATGAGCAAGGAATTAGAATTCAGAATCCTGATTTAAGAAGGCGTTTTTATGAAAGTCATAATAACTAGGTCAACCTACAGTAATCTAGGTCAAGGTACAGTAATCTAGGTCGAGATACAGTAATCTATGTCAACCTACAGTAATCTAGGTCGAGATACAGTAATCTAGGACAAGATACAGTAATCTAGGTCAAGCTAAAAAACATGTTTTGCAGATCCGAAGCGCTCCAATGCAAAATCTGTTATTTGGACTATGAGCTGGACAATGAGACATTGACCCCAATTCTACTGAAGGATTGTGGTCATACTGTATGTGAAGGTTGTGCCAAAAATCTATGGAATCAGGGGAACAATTCAAAAATTTCGTGTCCCATCTGTAGAAGGGATATTCCTGTCAGAGGTGATTTTTTGAAAACAATTTGCGGAAAAAAATAGTTTTCCAGATTTCAACCAACTCCCAAAAAACTACTCGCTTCTGGAGATTCTGGAAGCCAAGAAGCCGTGTTCTAGAAATTCAGAAGATTCTGGAGAAGTTGTGATGGCAAATGTTCCGTGTATTGAAGATCCATCACATGAAGCAACGATTTTTTGCATCGGGTGTGGAATGGATTTTTGTGAGAAGTTAGTGGTTTTTTCTCGATTTTTTTCGGCTTTTCAAAAAATTTTTGAGTAATTTCGTTTAACTACAAAATTGTTTTTTACACCTTCATCTAACCCAAAAAATTTATTTGAAAGCAGAAAAAATCTTCATGGGTTCTACATATCAAGTCAAACTTATAGCCCTTTGCAAATGCGCTCTACTAAACTTTTCAAATTTCACCGATTTTTTCACCATTTCAAAAAATTTTTCTGTGATTTTTTTTGTTGCAAAGTTGTTTTTCACATTTTTATTTACCGGGAAAAATTTATTTTGATGTGAAAAAAATTAGTTGAGCGAGTTTAGACACTTTTTTTTTCATCTATTTTTTTCAGCTCCTCAAAATTTTATATATTTTTTGCTCAATTACAAATTTATTAAGCACATCTTTATCTACCCGAAAAAACTATTTATATATTTATTTGAAGCCCCTAGAATTCAGAATTCTTATTTTCCAGATGCTTTGACATGCTTCACGTCTCCAGAGCTCTCGCCGATCATCTGAAAATTCCGATTTCCGAAAAACCGATCCAACTCCCCAAGTGCCTCCGACATTCCTATAACACTGCGGAGTTTACGTGTATTGATCTAGATTGCTACCACACCTCCAAAAACATTTGCCATACTTGCCTTCTATCCGATCATCGAGGTCACTCTTACGTACTTCTGATGGATGTTCTGGAACGGAATCAGGAGCGTCTTCTGCATAATCAACAGGTTCTTGACACAAAAGTTGAGAATCTGAGGGAAAAACTTCAAGAATTGCGTCACAGCGCTATCACTTTTGATACGGAGAGCCAATTTTACGCTGAGCAAGTTCAAGTTATCAGTGACTACTTTGAAGCTAGGAAAATGGCCGCAGTGGAGAGTTTTGATGGATTTATCAATGAAAGAAGAAGGGAATTGACGGAACAAGCAGAACAAATGGAGTATGACTTGGAGATGTTGAAGGGAGTGAAAAAGGAGGTGGATACTGTATTGAAGACCAAGAAGAACCTGCAGAATACTGATGAACTGGTGGAAAGGGGGCAGGCTGTGGCGAGTTCGGTAGTTGAGAGTCAAGGTGAGTGGGATGATTTTTTCAAACTCTAAAAAAATTTATAATTAATTTGCAACAACTGAAAACTCATTCATAAGGCTATTTTCTGTCCGAAAAAAATTTTTCAAAAATTTTTTGAGCGATTTTTGAGCCGGGTTCTCACTTTTTTGCCCACCTAATTTTTTCGGATTTTCAAAAAAAAATTTGAATTTTTCATTCGATTTGAAATTCAATTTTGGCATTTTTGTCTATTGTAAAATATTTATCTCAAGTAAAAAAAATCATTTTTCAGAATACTTTGCCCCACTGGATCAATGCCAAATTCACTTCCCGGACAATATGGAAATTCAGATTTCTTCTGTTTGATTTCTCATTTATTTTTTGTGATTTATGTGTTTTTGCGAATAAAGATTACTGTAATTCTCAAGTTTTTTGAATATTTGAAAAAGAACAAAAAGCAAATGACTCGCTAGTTCGCCAATTGCTCTTTGCAAAAATTATGACGGATTTCCTCTAATAAAAGCATTCACTTTTCACCGATTTTTTTCGGCATTTCAAAAAATTTTTTAGTGATTTTGTCCAACTACAAATATGTTTTTTAAACCTTCATCCCACACAAAAAATTTATTTAAAACTTTAAAAAATTTGTCTTAACGGTTTGCTATCAAGTTTAAATTTATGGACCCCTTGCAAATGCGCTCCACCGAACTTTTCATTTTTCGACGATTTTTTTCGCTATTTCAAAACATTTTTTCAGTGATTTTGTCCAACTACAAAGTTGATCATGCCATTTTCATCTAACACTTCAGAAGACCGTAAACTTTTTTCTGGGAAAGGGGAATTTGAAAAGTACCGTTCTCCAGGAGGTCTGCCCAATTGATTGACATGCTGGAAAACCTGTCAAGGAGGAGCAATCTTATCAGCTGAGGAACTGATAAGAAATGGGAGTGACGCCTAATTGACTCAATTATCAACGTGGGATGTGTTGGGAAATCACAAATTTCAGTGAATAGAAGGGTGCCACCCAATCAAAAAGTTTGAACTGTTAGAAAACCCTTGATTGTTTGGGTGACACCCTTCTATTGACCCATATTCACTGACATTTGTGATTTCCCAACACATCCCACAGTCGATTAGGCGTCACTTCCACTTCTTATCAATTCCTCAGCTGATAAGATTGCTCCTCCTTGACAGGTTTTCCAGCATGTCAATCAACTGGGAAGACCTCCTGGAGAACGGTATTTTTTCAACTTTTCTCCTGGCACTTCAAAAGATTCTGAATCAACAATGGACAAAACCGAGTGTTTCGAAGATTGCTCCGAAGAAGCCACAATGTTTTGTCTCAACTGTTCAAAGGACTTTTGTGAGAAGTGACTTTTTTTGGGATTCTGGGGATGAATTCTGATTTTCAGACACTTTAAAGAACCTCACCGCTTTAAATCTCAATCTCATCATGAACACTGTCCAATTTCTCAGAAGCCAATCCAACTTCCAAAGTGTTCAAAGCATGGCTATAACTTTGCGGAATTTTTGTGCACTGTAAGATTTTTTATTTTTTTCGACGATTTTTTTGGCCCTTTCAAAAAATTTTTAAACATTTTTGTTTAACTACAAATATGTTTTTGATATTCTTATCTAACATAAAAAATTTATTAGAAAGTCCAAAAAATTCTTCTAGACGATTTGCTATCGAGTCAAATAGCAAATGCGCTCCACCGAACTTTTCATTTTTCAACGATTTTTTTCACATATTCAAAAAAATGTTCAGATATTTTGTTCAACTGCAAATATGTTTATGACACCTTTATCTAATTAAAAAAATTTATTTAAAAATTCAAAAAAATCTCTAAAGCCACTAAAAAATCAATAATTTTCCAGGACCCCAAGTGCGAAATCGAATACAAGATCATGTGCAACACTTGTCGAAAAACCGAACACATGGATCATACTTTTGATTTTCTACTGGAAAAACTTGAAAAAAACCGAGAAAACGCTCAAGAAATCACGGAAAAATTTGATGAGAGAAAGCTGAAAATCGAGAAAATCCATCAGCAGAAAATGGGAACTTTGAAGAGTTATGACAAGGAAGGCCCGGAATATCAACACAAAATCGACGAGATTTCGTATTATTTTGACCTCAAAAAATACGAGGCAATTCAAAAATTGGAGAAATTTGTTGATAAGACAAGAAGCAAGATTGTGAGAGCTAATAAGAAATTGTTGGGGGACAAAAAAAATGATAAGTGGTTGAAGATAAGAGTGGAAGGTTCGGCAATGCCGGATGAGAAGGAACGATTTGAGTTCTTGGATACGGTGAAGGAGGGGTTGTTGGATTATTGCGAAACGCCGTTAAATGATAGTGAGTTTGGAGATTCAGAAGTCCTTATTTTCAGAACCCTTATGATTAATTTCCTAACATTTTTCTAAATTGCGGGGTTTCATTTTTCACCGATTTTTTTCGGCATTTCAAAAAATTTTTTAGTAATTTTGTACAACTGCAAAGTTGTTTATAATACATTTATCTAACATTAAAAATTTATTTGGAAATAAAAAAAATCATTTTGAGGCTTAAAATTAGGTAAACTTTGTAGACCTCTTATCAAATGCGCTCCACTGAACTTTTCATTTTTCACCGATTTTTTTCGCCATTCCAAAAATTTTTTCAGTATTTTTGTCCAACTACAAACTCATTTTCAACACTTTTATCTAACACAAAAAATTTATTTAAAAACAAAAAAAAATTTCCTTGAGGGGTTTCACACTGCTCAAACTTTTGATCCATTCTATTAGAGGAGAACTGTAGCTTTTTCAATTTTTTTTTATTTTAAAAATTTTTAAAAAATGGGGACTCTTTGGATTCAGACGAAAATTCTAAATTTCATCATATGAATTCCAGAAATCTACCCCTCCCTGGACAATTTGTACATTTTCTGGAAGGATGGAACCGATATCTGCCTTTGGAGTGATTGTACAGAAGAAGAGCCCGTTTGGTGGATGTACTATGATCTACAGTAATCCATTGCTTATCACTTATCATTATCACTGATGAATAAAACAGTTGTTGACTTCACTTACAATAAAATGTTCACAAAGTTAAATAAAGACTAAAACAAACAATGACATTTGTGCTCCGACAAACTCTATGATAAGAACTGATAAAAATCATTTCGTTATGGAAAGGTTTGTCAAGTTTTCCCCAAAAGAACTAATACTAGAAAGAACCAATGGCTTCAAAGCTAGTATTCATTTCGAGTCTAAGAATACAACTGGCTTCGGAGCATATTTCCTTATTCTGCTGAATCCAGTTGAACTGCCAATAACAACAAAATGGGAAAGTTTCTATTTGCAATCGGGATTCGAAGTTTTTTATGAAATCAAGTTTCGGGATAATGGTCTGACCAGTTTTCCTCGCGAAATTTCATTCGAACTACAAAAACATTATGGTCTAGAAGGATGGAAAAAGATTGGGATTCTGGAAATACCAGTGAAGTTTGTAGAAACGTAAGTTATAGCTATGATGTCAAACTTTTATTGTTCTAGAACCCTCTGAACAGCTTCACAATCAGAAGAATTTCAAAATTTTTGAAAAGACTCGTGACGTCATCTGATAAACGTTGTGTTGTGAAACTCTTTTGAAACTTTTGATATTCAGAGATTATAAAGTTAAAACTTGAAAAAAGGAGGTAATCGAAACCGGGATTTCGGAGTGTCGTGAATAAAATTTATTGATTAATGATCAGCTTAAAATCATCGGTCAAAGTGAACAGTTCATTGGGAAGTTGGTCATTAGAAGACGAAGATTCATCTGAAAATCCAAAAGAATAAATTCAGTACGAGACTCCGGAATAACGCTTCCCAGAAGTTCATGGTGATTTCTTCGGAATTCAGCATTTTTTCATTTTTTTTTTTTGCTTGTTCCGCTGATAACTTGATAAGGAGGCTAGCTAGCAAAAAGTTGTCAATTAAAAAATATTGGAAATTTTCTCCTTTACATTTTATCAGTTGGTCACTTTCCGATATCTCCACTCTGAATCGAGTTATCAGTACGACACTCCAAAGTTCCGCTTTTAGCAGGTGCTGTTCAGTTATTGATTTTTCACAGGATTACTGTAGGAGATGGAGGAAAGTGATCAACTGATGAATTGTAGAGCAGGAAATTATCAATCTGAATTAATTTTTATCCTAATTTTTGAAAACGTTTTGATTTTTTTCAATTTTTCAAAAATTTTCAAAAAAAAATTTATTTTTATTTTTAAAATTTTCAATTTTTTCAGATTTTTCAGATTTGTCCCGGGATTACGGTAATAGATAGAAAAAAGTTGTCAACTGACAAAATGATCAGCAAATACTATGCTATTGATAAAAATTTATATCATAATTTTCTAAACACTTTCATACCTTCTACTCCAAAGTTTTCCAAAAATTCAGCTATCTCTGCGATGCTTTCGCTAACCGCTGAAGTTTTTGATTTCCCGGCATTCGACATTAGTTTTTCAATTATCTGTTCTTTCTTTTCCAAATGCTCCAAGTCCTCGATAAACTTTCTTCCTTTCATTTTGTCCCGAGCATTTTTCAAACCGACATATTCCGAAATCTTCGAAGCAGCCTCGTTTTTCAATTGCTGGAATTCTCGAATCTTCTCCAAAAATGTTTGGAAAATCTTCTCATTTTCCGTTTTGGATTTCTCATAAAATTTTGCTCGATCTCTATCCAATTTCCCAATTTGCCACCTCAAATTGAGTTTTTTCTGATGAATATCTTCCAAAAGCTTTTCACATTTTGCAAATCCCTGTCTTTCGATCCATTTCCGGATTGGTTCCGAACTATGGCCCTCGTGTTTTCCATCTTCATCGATACACTGATAACACATCACTTTATCAGTTGTGGTGCAGTCGGGGCTCTGAAATGTAAGATGTTACAGTACGACACTACGAAATAACGCCTTTTCCTAGGATTACTGCGGATAACTTGATAAGGAGGTTAGCTAGCAAAAAGTTGTCAACTAAAAAATGTCGGAAATTTTTTCCTTATCATTTTATCAGTTGATCACTTTTCAATATCTCCACTCTGAATCAAGTTATCAGTACAACACTCCAAAGTTCCGATTTTAGCAAGTGCAGTTCAGTTATTGATTTTTCACGGGATTACCGTAGGAGATATCAACTTTTCGTCAACTAGAAAACTGTAGAATAGGAAATTTTGCGTTTGATGCAATTTTTACTATAATTTCACAACAAAAAATAATATTTCTAGGATTTTTTGAAATTTTGAAATTTTTGAAAATTTTCAATTTGGTTTTTAGTTATTGATTTTTTACGAGATCACGGTAAGAGCTATCAAAAAGTTGTCAACTGACAAAATAATCAGTAGATATTATTCTATTGATAAAAATTTATTTTAAAATATTTCAACCAGTTTCTGAGCTAAAACTCACCGTACAAAAATACTTGGCAATTTCCTTTGGATGATTCGGGCATTTCGGAGCTTCTTCTGGTTTTACAACTTTTTCCTCTGGTTTTTGTTCAAGTTCATTTTTTTGTTGAACCACTGGTTTAGTTTTTATGTTTTCCGAAGAATCCAAAAGATTTAAAATTCCAAAATTTTTGAGAAGACTCGTGACGTCATCTGAAGTTGATAAAAAAACAATTATCACAGATTGCTTGTCAACTAACTCTCGACTTTTGTGATTTCTCTACATTCAGCACACTTGATTTCCTTATCTTTTATCATTTTCGCGGCACATGTTTGGCACAAACAATGACCACAAGAGTTCAGAATTCGAGGGATTCTGTCTTCAGAATTGAATTCTTCGTAGCAGATTTCACATTCGATCGATGACAATTTTCTGAAATTTTTAGAGTGAGTAAATGCGCTCTACTGATAATAAACTTCTCATCATTCAAAAATTTCACAGGAATTTTGAATTTCCCAGTTTTGACTTCAATAGTGATAATAACGTTATCAATATCATCAACCCCAGGTGTATAGGTTACGGCAAGTACAACAATCTCTTTGGAATTGAGCGGTCTGCCAAAAGATTCTGAAAAAATTAAAAAACATTTTTTTTTTGGGTTACTGTAGGTCATTTTTACCTAATCCCGACTTGAATTTCAGAATATTCGGAGCATTTGAAGATGCTCGAAACACGGTTTGAGAACGACAGTCAATTCTCAAGTGTTGAAGTGATTCTTTGTTTTTTTCGAAAATTAACTGATTTGGGCTGATTGAGACTGCCATTTTGAGAAAAAATCTGCAAAATTTCAAAAAATTCAAATTTAAAAAAAGTTTTGAAGTCAATATTGCCCAAATTTGCGGGAAAGTGAGGGAAGACATGATGGAAGTTTTATCAGTGATAAGAGTGATAAGAACATTTTTTCGAGTTTGGGTTTATTGACAGGTGACGGGTTAGTTTAGTGTTAGCAAGAAGCGGAATTTTGGAGTGTTGTAAAAAATAAAAAAATAAATTTATTTAGGGAACTACATTTTTTTTTCCAAAAAAAATTGTATCGATAAAAAACATTTATATCAGTTGTCCAAATGATAAAATTCGACGATCGGAAGCGAAATTGTCATCTGAAAAAAATTAGTACGATGCTCCGAAATGACGGTTTTTCAGGTTTTGTGATTTTTTACGGGATTTTTTTTTCAAAAAAAAATGTGGTTTTCTGTTGTTGTTTTTTTTTAACTTAATAAAATATTCTACATTTAGGGGAAATTTCAAAAAAAAAGATATAGAAAAAGGGACGTTTGCTACAGTGCGCCCAATAATGATAGAACCCCCCTTCATTTCTAACCGATTGGGCGAACTAGGTCAGATACGGAAAATCTAACCATAGAGTTCGATTTGTCATGTCTTGAAACCCCCACATGACAATTTTCAGAGTGATCGGTGCACCCACGTGACCTAAATACTCGAAAAACCGTTTTCACGCCGCCCAAAAATGATAGAGCCCCCCCAAAAAACGCCATTTTTTCGGAATTTTTGGTGATTTTGAAAAACGTTTAGGTGCCAGATGAGCTTCATTGTCATCCTAAAGCACATTTTTGTATGCCTGATACTTCTCCGCTTGCTACCAATCCATTTTGGAAAAATTTCAAAATCTGACTTTTCAACTTCGGTTTGAGGTGGCTAAATCCGAGGTTGGCAAAATGGATTGGTAGCAAGCGGAGAAGTATCAGGCATGCAAAAATGTGCTTTAGGATGACAATGAAGCTCATCTGGCACCTAAACGTTTTTCAAAATTACCAAAAATTCCGAAAAAATGGCGTTTTTTGGGGGGGCTCTATCATTTTTGGGCGGCGTGAAAACGGTTTTTCGAGTATTTAGGTCACGTGGGTGCACCGATCACTCTGAAAATTGTCTCGTGAGGGTTTCAAGACATGACAAATCGAACTCTATGGTTAGATTTTTCGTAGCTGACCTAGTTCGCCCAATCGGTTAGAAATGAAGGGGGGTTCTATCATTATTGGGCGCACTGTATGCCGAAAAAAATGTTTTAGGTAAAATTGAAACAATTACAAAATTTACATGTTTTCCGTTTTTTTCAAAACATTTCATTCATTCAAGTACAAAATCGAAAAGTTCAAAAAAACTTTATAGTTTTTTTTTTAATGGAAGCTTGTGTTTCTTTTTAACCGAAATTTAATTTTTCCATTTTTCATTTTTTTTTGAATTTTCTCAAAAATATCTCCCTTTTTTCCTTCTCTTCCGCTTACACTCTCTCGCCAACAAATGTCCCCCTCACGCAACTATTACCATAGTAACTCACCAGGAACAACACTCCGATATTCCGCTTCTGCCTTTTGTTTATCTTTATCATCATTCGTTTCGAAATTTTTTAGGCCCAATTTTTTTGGAATGGGTTTTTGGTGGAAATGAGCCGTTTTTCTCACATTTTTTGAATGGAATTGAATTAGAAAATTTTCTAAATTAGATTTTGCTAAATTTCACATATTCTTGCCGTTCCGCGGCGAATCGCCTGATGGGTCTCGCCACGAAAATGATTTACGGCTGGAATACGGCTTCTGGACAAGGTTTTGACACTTCTTCTAATGAAAACGCGTATTTTCCATCATTTTCCAGCAGTTTCCACCGATTTTCAGTGCAAAACCCAACATTTTTGGGTAATTTGACGCTTTTTCCCCAAAAACACCTAGTTTTCTCGAATTATCGATTGAAGCTGCTGGAATATAGCTGGAAATGATTAAATTCATGTAATTTTACCCATTTTCATCAGAAAAAGTGTCAAAACCTTGTCCAGAAGCCATATCTCAGCCAGAAACCATTTTCGTGGCGAGACCCACCAGGTGACTCGCCGCGGGACGGCAATAATATGGTTTTTTTGTGATACGGATAAATGCATTATTCTGAAGAACTATGAAAATTTGAAAATTATAAAGGCTATAATGCTCACAAATTTATAAGTTCAAAATTTTTTTGAAAAAAAAAAAGAAAAAAAAGCAATGACAATTTCGAAATTTCGAAACTGAAAATTGTTTAAATTAAAATTCTAAAAAAAATTGTGGTTTTTTGTTTTTCAGAACAAAATGAACAACACCCCCAAATGCACCGTCTGCTCGACTCCATACGACTGGGCAAATCACACTCCAAAAGCTCTCGTTTGTCGCCACACGGTTTGTGTGAAATGTGCCAGTAGACTGTGGGAGGAGGGATTTCACAAGTTTATCAGTTGTCCGGTTTGTAGAGAGCCTACATATGTTCAAGAAGGTGGGTTTTTTTTTTAATTTGAAAAATTGGTTGAAAAGAATTTGAATATTTTTGAAAAATATCTGTCAAAAAAGTATATTAAAAAATTTTTAAAGAATTTTTTTATTGAACATTAAACATGAAAATTCATTAAAATAAATTTAAAAAAAAAATTTTTTTTTAATTTAGAAAAAAAAACTTTTTTTTGCACATTTTTTTTTTGAAAATTTTTTTCTGTTTTTTGGAAATACAAATTTCTTTTTTAAAAATACTATAAATTTCCTAAGAATTTTCAGACGTCAACCAACTTCCAACAGACCTCGACCCAATCTAAATATCCAGAATCATCATTCAACAAAAAACTAAACTGAACCCAATTGAAGGAACGCTAATTTATTCTGTACTTCTAAATTTTTTTTTCAAATTTTTAAAAATTTCTTTTAATTTCACATTAATCAAAAATCAATTTTCATTATGAAAAATGTTCCTTAAATAAATTGTTTTATTTTTTTATTTTTTTAAATTTTTTATCAATTTTTATCTTGGTTGATTCCATTGATTATCACTATTCATCTCATTTTTTTTCAAATTTTTTGGAAATCCTTTTTTTCCAGAAAACCATTTTCTCATTTTTTTTTTCAATGAGTACTTCAGAAATGTGAGTTTTCAATTTTTATTTAATTTTTCTTATTTTTTTTTCAAAAAAAATTTTTTTCAGATCAAAAATTCTGCAGTGTGAAATCTGTAACACCAAATTCAACAAAACAGCCAATATCCCAAGGATTTTGACAAATTGTGGGCACACAATTTGTGAAAAATGTGCAGAAATTTTGTGGGAACAGCAGAAATGGGTTCGAGTCAAATGCCCGTTTGATAGGAGTTTTACGGAAGGAGTCCGTGAGTTTTTTGGATTTTTTTGCTTGTTCCGCTGATAACTTGATAAGGAGGCAAGATAGCAAAAAGATGTCAACTAAAAAAATGTTGGAAATTGTCTCTTTATCATTTCATCAGTTGATCGCTTTCCGATATCTCCACTCTGAATCGAGTTATCAGTACGACACTCCAAAGTTCCGCTTTTAGCAAGTGCTGTTCAGTTATTGATTTTTCCAGGAGAACTATAAGAGATGAAAGAAAGTGATCAACTGATAAAATGTAGAGCAGGAAATTATCAATTTGACTGAATTTTTGTCATAATTTTCAGAAATATTTTGAATTTGATACAATTTTTC
Organism: Caenorhabditis becei; assembly: GCA_900536315.3. Taxonomy (NCBI): domain Eukaryota; kingdom Metazoa; phylum Nematoda; class Chromadorea; order Rhabditida; family Rhabditidae; genus Caenorhabditis; species Caenorhabditis becei. The sequence goes on from LR539131.1 coordinate 293,937, forward strand.
AAAAAAAATTTTTTTTTTGAAATCTAGAAATTTTACTTTATTTCAGTCACCATCGAAAATCTCCCAAAAAACTTCAAAATTATCCAACTTTTGGAGGCTCAAAACGTCAAACCACCAGTAAAACCTCCACAAAATGATCCTCTAATCGGAAGATGCTCCGAAGAGCCCAGCCACGAAGCATGGTACACTTGTAACGATTGCGAGAAGGATTTTTGTGAAAGGTCTGTTAAAAAATAATTTTTGGCAAAAAAGCTTTATTTTTTAGTTGCTGGGACTACAGTCATACATTATTCGGAAATATGGATCACCAAAAAATTCCGACAACTGATAAAGTTTATCAACCGCCGAAATGCCAGATGCATCCGAAAAGTTTCGCTGATTTTGTGTGTCAGGTAGGTCAAAAAATTGTTTGAAAAATTTATTTGAATAGAAAATTATCTGTTTATCAATTTATCAGTTGACAACTTTTTTCTAGCTCTTACCGTAATCCCGTGAAAAATCAATAACTTTAAAATTTTGGAATTTTGAAATTTGAAATTTTTCAACTTTTCGAAAAATCACAATAAATTTATATTTAACTCAAAAATTCTAGTAAAAATTTCTATCAATTGGAAATTTTTCGCTTTACAACTTTGTCGTTGGCAACTTTTTTCTCGCTCCTACCGTAACCCCGTAAAAATTCAATAACTGAAAAAAAAATCTAATTTTGAAGTTTCAAATTTTTCAACTTTTCAAAAAATCACAATAAATTTATTTTTAACTTTAAAATTTTATAAAAAATTAATTCCAATAGATATTTGTCCGCTTTACAATTTTGTAGTTGCCAACTTTTTTCTATCTATCACCGTAATCCCATGAAAAATCAATAACTGAACACTACCTAAAATTTTTCGAAATTTTGAAAAAAAAAACGTTTTTCATTTTTTTTACTTTTTTTAATTCCAGGAGCCCTTCTGCTACAAATACAAAGAACCCATTTGCAATCTTTGCTTGCTCGACAAGCACAAAAAACACAAAAAATGCTCAATTACGGAATTAGTTGCCGAAAACCAGCCGAAGCTCAAGATGGCACTGGTTCCAGAAGCGACTTCAGATGAAGCGAGGAAATATTTGGATTCTGAAATTAGGAAAAATATGAATAGTTATGAAAAACATGATCCACAGCATGCCGAGCAATTGCAGAAAATCCGAAATCACTATTCACATCTGAAAGCCGATGCGGTTGCTGAGTTCAAAAAGTTTGCCAAGCAAAAGTTGGAAATGGCCACTCAAGTAGCTGTAGAGCACACTTTCACAAAGCAAATGGAAAAGAAGTTGGAGGATATCAGACGTGATATCAAGAATCGATTGATAACAAAGAAGGACTTGCACAATGTGGAGAGTCTTCTGGAAGAACATGAGAGCATTCATCGGCAGTTGAATAGGAAGAGGAATATTCGTGAGTTTCAAAAAATCGTAAAAGATTTATTTTTAGTTCTAAAATTATATAAAAAATTTATGTCAATAGGAAATTTTGTGCTCTACAACTTTTTAGTTTACCGAAACTTGATATCTCCTACAGTAGTCCTGTGAAAAATCAATTACTAGACAGCACCTGCTAAAAGCGGAATTTTGGAATGTCGTACTGATAACTCGATTCAGAGTGGAGATATCGGAAAGTGATCAATTTAAAAGTTGTAGAGCAGGAAATTTCCAACATTTTTTCAATTGACACCTTCATGCTAGCTTGTCTCCTTATCAAGTTATCATTTTCAGCACTTGTCAGCGGAATGAGTTCAATGTGCTTCAAACTTCCGCGACACGAAATGCAGATTATCGATCCGGATGAACTGGAGGACTTTTGAAGCAAATAATTTCAAAAAAAAAAATCAATTTCTTTAAAAAAAACAATTTTCCATATCTCATAACTCTGATCAAATAAAAAATTTGATTTTTTTTCATTTTTCAATTTTTCAATTTTTTTCACTTTATTCTCGTGCGTTTTCGAGAAATTCCGCCAATTTTGATTTTTTTGCCCTAAATTTTTGAGTATCGCGAAACGCGCCAAGAGGCACGAGAAAAGCGACGACGTAAAATTTGAAGCTGGCCTAGGAATCCGTTCGGCCACCGGGTCTCGAAGCGAATGCATTCCTTTCGTTTCGAGACCCGCCGGCCGAACGGATTTTTAGGCCAGCAACCCATTTCAAATTTTAGGAATACTACCATTTCTATCTCAAATTACCCAATTTCTTAGTGTAAAATCACTTTTTATTTCAGTAAACTTGACAAAATGAGTGACTCTCTCGACATATTGGATTGTGAAATCTGTCAGGACCCGTTCGACAGAAAGTATCGATTCCCGAAGATATTGATAGAATGTGGACATACTGTGTGTGAGGAATGTGCTTATAAGATGTGGAACAGAGGAAAAGGTGGCAGAATCACGTGTCCGTTCGATAGGATTATTACAGAAATTGGAAGTAAGTTTTTTCAAAATTTGATTTGAGAAATTTTTTTTCAAATTTTCTCATTTTCCGATGATCTTTCTCTCCTTTTCAATAATTAGAACGTGAAAAAAGTTTTAAATTTTTTTCCAGATGTCAAAAAACTCCCAAAAAACATTGTTCTTGAACGTCTTCTGCCTGATTTGGACCAACCTTCTCGAAGATTCAGAAACGACTGTATCGAAACCGATCTGCTTCTGTTCGGAAAGGATGTGAAAAAGGCGAAAGATATTATACCAGGAAAATGCTCAAGAGATTCGAATCACGATGCTTGGTTCACTTGTCCGGATTGTAAGGCTGACTTTTGTGAGAGGTCGGGAACAAATTTCAAAAAGAATTAACAAAAATGTATTTCTTTCAGGTGTTTCGACGCAAAACACAAATATAGTCGTGAAAAAATTCAACATCACGAAAAAACTCCGTCAATCAATAAATCGTTCCAACCGCCGAAATGCAAGAAGCATCCGGCCAATTTTGCACATTTCCTTTGTCAGGTTGGTATTATTAATGGGTCTCGCCACGAAAGTGGTTTACGGCTGAAATACGGCTTTTGGACGAGGTTTCAGCAGTTTTTCTAATGAAGACGAGTAAAAAACACGAATTCAGTCATTTCCAATCAAATTTCAGAATCTTCCACCGATTTTCAATAGAAGAACATGTATATCTAGGTATTTTGATGCTTCTTCCCAAAAACATCTAGTTCTCTCGAATTATCGGTGGAAACTGCTGGAATTCGGTTGGAAACGATTTAATTTAGATCATTTCACCCGTTTTCATTGGAGAAAGTGTCAAAAACTAGTCCGGAAACCGTATTTCAGCCAAAAATAAATTTCGTGGCGAGACCCACCGAGTTACAAAAATTTTTAGAATTATTTTTTCTAGGATTCTGCCTGCCAAGTCGAGAATAAAGTCTTCTGCAATACTTGCCTGCGCAAAAATCACAAAGGCCATGAACACGGGCGACTCGAGGAAATTGTGGCGGAAAATGAGAAGAAGCTCAAAGAGGAGATGTGCAAACGGGCGGTGTCGAAGGAAATCGAGCCATATCTGGATACGAACATTCCAGCAATTGGGAGAAGTTATGACTTTGAAGGCGATGACATTGAATCGCTGCTCGACGATATCAAATGTCACTATGACAATCAACGCGACGAGGCGGTCAAAAAGTTCAGGAAGTACGCGAAAAAAACATTCGTGTTGGGAAAGAAGCTGGTGGCCGAGTATGACGAGACGACGAAGACGAATGAGCTGTTGGAAAGCATCAGAGACGAGATTCGAGGTCGATTGGCGTCGAAGAGAAAGTTGGAAGACGTGGAGGATGTTGTCAAGAGACACAAATTCGTTCATGATGAATTGAACCAAAAGAGGAATATTCGTAAGTAAAAAGGAACCTTTTGCAAAAATTATTTCAATTATTTCTAAAAAATTTAGTTAATTTTGTGCTCTACAACTCAAAAATTTAAATTTTCAAATTTTCAAAAAATTCCTGTAAATTTATTTCAAACTGAAAAATTTTAGTAAAAAATTTAATCGATAGGAAATTGTCCGCTCTACAACTTTGCAGTTGATCACTTTTTGTCTTAGCTTACCGTCATCCAGTGAAAAATCAATAACTGAAAAGCACCTGCTGTAGGCGTTATTTTGGAGTGTTGTTCCAGATTTTGAGTGAAAAAATGCAAAATTAATTCAATTTTTATACCTCTAGTTATCAGTACGACACTCCAAAATTACGCATTCAGTAGGTGCTGTTCAGTTATTGATTTTTCACAGGATTACGGTAGGAGATAGCAAAAAGTGGTCAACTGATAAATTTGAATATAATTGTTTTCTAATAAACAAAAGAGTTTTGAATTTTTTACAGTTTTTCCAAAATTTAAAAAAAATCTCTAAATAATTCCTTTTTCAGCTATCCCCTCTCATTCAAGTTCGCTGGAACTGAAACTGCCGGCTCTGGAAATGGAAATTATCGATCCAGAGCTGTCGAACACTATGAAGTCCGAAGTGTCCGATGTGTCCGATGTGTCCGATGTATCCGACCAAAGTTCGGACGACGAGGATTCGGATCAGCCAGGAACATCTGGCATCAGCTACTGAAGAAATCACTTTGTGCAACGCCAATTTCCCAAATTTTTACAATTGGTTTTTTTTTTCATTCACGAATTCAGATTTCTCCCAAATACCACAACTCTGATAAAATAAAAATTTTTCATATTTTATGGTGTGTCCTAAGTAAAATTTTCACGCAAATTTCCAGAAAAAAACTGTCCTAAGTGATCAGATTTTTGCCAGTTTTTCCACGGGAATTTTGGCCATATCGTGAAGATCTAGTTCATATTTTGACGTGGATTCTTCATTTTTCTCAAAGATTTTTGATTTTCGTGAACCAGATTTTCACGTTTGCCACGAATTCGACATTTTTTTTATTGAAAAATTCAATGTGTAGGAAATTTCCCGCTCTACAACTTTTCAGTTGATCACTTTTCGTTATCGCCTACCGTAATCTCGTGAAAAATCAATTACTGAACAGCGCCTGCCAAAAGCGGAACTTTGGAGTGTCGTTCGGAAAAAAATGTTCAATTGTACAAAATAATTTATTTTTCAGCTATCCCCTCTTATTCAAGTTCGTTGAAACTGAAACTGCCAGTTCTGGAAATGGAAATCACCGATCCGGAGCTGTCGAACACTTCGGACGACGAGGATCCCGATCAGCCAGGAACATCTGGCATCAGCTACTGAAAAAATCACTTTGTGCAATGCCAATTTCCCAAATTTTTACAACTAATTTTTCTTCATTTTTTGTATTATCACGAATTCAAATTTCTCCCAAATGATTTGTATCATAACTCTCATCAAATAAAATTTTTGAATATTTTCATTTTCAATTTTTTTTTCAATTTTATATTACTTTTCTGGTTATTTCCATTCCAATTATCTACTTCTCCCGCATTTCTCGTGTTTTTCCACATTTTCTGACTGATAACTGATTAAAAAAACCTTAAGAAATTCCACCAATTTCGATTTTATTGCCCAAAATTTTTCAGTACCGCGAATTGCGCCAAGAGGCACGAGAAAAGCGACGACGTAAAATTTGAAGCTGGCCTAGGAATCCGCTCGGCCACCGGGTCTCGAAGCGATCGCATTCCCTTCGCTTCGAGACCCGGCGATCGAACGGATTTTTAGGCCAGCTGCCCATTTCAAATTTTAGGAACACTACCATTTCTCTCCCAATTTACCCAATTTGTTAGTCCGAAATCACTCTTTCTTTCAGTTAATTGACAGAATGAGTGACTCCCCCGATGGATTATATTGCGAAATCTGTCAGTTCCCATTCGACAGAAAGGATCGATTCCCACTGATGTTGAAAGAATGTGGACATACTGTGTGTGAAGAGTGTGCTGAAACCATGTGGAACAGCGGAAAAAGACGCAGAATCACGTGTCCATTCGATAGGATTATTACAGAAATTGAAGGTGATTTTAAAAAAAGTGTTCATTTTTCTACGATTTTTTTCGGCCTTTCAAAAATTTTTTCAGTAATTTTGATCAACTACAAAATTAATCTTGACATGTTTGTCCATGACAAAAAATTTATATAAAAGTCCAAAAAAATCTTTTAGACGCTTTTCTATCAAGTCAAACTTATACCCTTTATCAAATGCGCTCTACCAATTTTTTTATTTTTTCAACGATTTTTTTCGCCTTTTCAAAAATTTTTTCAATAGTTTTGGTCAACTACGAAATTGTTTTTGACACCTTTGTCTTACAGAAAAATTTTTTCAAAGATGAAAAAAACATTTACAAATTTTTTTTTCCAGACGTCAAAAATCTCCCGAAAAACTTTTCTCTTGAACGTCTTTTGCCCACTTTGGACGCCCAACCTTCTCGGGAGATCAAATCCGAACCAATCGATTCAGTTGAGATTATACCAGGAAAATGCGTGCGAAATTCGAATCACGAGGCTTGGTTCACTTGTCTGGATTGTAAGGCTGACTTTTGTGAGAGGTGAGAACAATTTTTTTCCTTTTCTCTTATTTTTAAAAATTGATGATTTTCAGTTGTTTCGACAGAAAACATGGTATTCGGGGTAATGATTATGCAAACCACAAAAAAATTCCGACAATCAATAAATCGTTCCAACCACCGAAATGCAAGAAGCATCCGACCAAGATCGCAGATTTCATTTGTCAGGTTGGTATTGGTGGGTCTAAGTGGTTTCCGGCTGAAATACGGGTTTTGGACGAGGTTTTTTCAGTTTTTCTAATAAAAATGGGTACAATCACATAAATTCCAGCATTTTCCACCGATGTTTAGTGAAAATCGCGTCTTTTTACTCGAAAGATGCGCAAATCCGATGGGAAATAACTGAATTTCACCCGTTTCTATCAGAAAAAGTGTCGAAACCTTGGCCAAAAGCCGTATTTCAGCCAGAAACCATTTTCGTGGCGAGACCCATCAGCTGACTCGTCGGGGGACGCCAATAAAATGTGAAAATTGAACAAATCTAGTTTAGAAAAGTTTTTTATCCGACTTCATACAAAAATTGTGAAAAAATGGCAGAAGTCCAAAGAAAAACTATGCCAAAATTACAATATGTAAAAAATAAATTAAAAAATAATTTTTTCTAGGATTCTGCCTGCCAAGTCGAAGATAAAGTCGTCTGCAACACTTGCCTTCGCAAAGATCACAAAGGTCATGAACACGGGCGACTCGAGGAAGTTGTAGCGGAAAATGAGAAGAAGCTCAAGGAGGAATTGTGCAAACGGGCGGTGTCGGAGGAAACGAAGCCATATCTGAATTTTTACATTCCAAAAATAATACATAGTTATGACTTTGACAACTATAACTCCGATGGTCTGCTCTACAATATCAAATGCCATTACGACAATCAACACGCCGAGGCGATCAAAAAGTTGAAGAAATACACGAAGAAGACGTTCGTGTCGGGGAAAAAACTGGTGGCGGAATATGAAGAGGCGACAAAGACGAATGAGGCGTTGTTGAGCATCAGAAGCGAGATTCGAGGTCGATTGGCGTCGAAGAGAAAGCTGGAAGACGTGGAGGATGTTGTCAAGAGACATAAGACTGCTCATGAGGAATTGAATCGCAAGAGGAATATTCGTAAGTGGATTTTTGTTAGTTCAGGAGATTCAAAAAATCGTAGAAAACTTGTTCTAAAATTAAATAAAAAATTTATATCAATAGAAAATTTTCCGCTCTTCAACTTTGCAGTTGATCACTTTCCCCCATCTCCTAAAGTAATCCTGTGAAAAATCAATAACTGAACAGCACCTGCAAACAGTGGAACTTTGGAGTGTCGTACTGATAGCTCAATTCAGAGTGGAGATATCAAAAAGTGATCAACTGATAAAATGATAAGGAGAAAATTTCCAACATTTTGTCAATTGACAACTTTGTGCTGTCTCGCTTCCTAATCAAGTTATCAGCAGAACAATTTTTGAAAAAATGTTGAACTACAGCGGACTGTTCTCAGTTATTGATTTTTCACAGAATAACGGTAGAAGATGGGGGAAAGTGATAAACTGCAGAGTTGAAGAGCAAAAAATTTCCTATTGATATGAATTTTTACTGTAATTTTAAAACTAGAAACAAATTTTCCAATTTTGAATTTTCAAAATGTTGACAAATATTCTCGTTTTCAGCCATCCCTTCTCTATCTCATAACCTGAAACTGAAATTGCCCGTGCTGGAAATTGAAATCAGCGATCCGGAACTGCCGAACACTTCGGTGACCTACGTGTCCGACCAAAGTTCGGACGACGAGGATTCGGATCAGCCAGGAACATCGGGCATTAGCTACACGAGCTCCCAACCGCTAAGTAAAAAAATCGCGCTCTACTAAATGCCTACCGTAACCCGAGCGGAGATTTCAAATTCTAATTTTGAATTTTCCCGCCGGAATTCGCTAATCCTGTTCCTGTTACTCAAATTACGTTTTTCTGCAAAAAATCGAAAGGAACAATCAATTTAAATTTTTTGACACAAAAACATTTCATTATTCCGTGTAGAAACGCCAATATGGTGTTTACGTAATTCGAAATCCCAAATTTTTCGCGAGTTTTTTGGCTGCGTATCGCCGCTGTGCAGCGGAAAAAGGGCGCGCGTTAAAACGAAGTTAGTGATTGGGAGCCCGTGCAGCTACTGAAAAAATCACTTTGTGCAATGCCAATTTCCCAAATTTTTACATCTGATTTTTCTTCATTTTTTTGTCAAAAAATTTATTTTTTCCCCGAAATAGTTTGTATCAAATTATCCATTCGGGAAATTTTTATTTTTATACAATTTCAATTAACATTTCTTCTTGATTTTTCATTGTTTTTTCTCCAATTTTTTCCGAAAATAAAGTTTTGTTCTCAAAAAATCAAACCATTTCTTTTCACTGCGCTCTCAATTCCGCACACTCTCTCGCGGCGGTCGGCGGCCGTGGCCTAACTTTTCACCAAACTTTTTCTTCTTTTTTTTCCAGATTTTTCTGAAATTTCAGCTATTTTTCTCGTTTTTTCTCGATTTCCGACCGATTTTTTTGAATTTTTAGCTTGAAAAAAGTAAAATTCTGCGTCTAGAATTGTTTTTCATCGATTTCCGCTTTCAAACTTCCCAAAAAAGCTATTTTTCGCTGTTTTCCACCAAATTTCGATTTTTCGCCGGGTTTTCTTAATTTTTTCTGTTTTTTCCTCGATTTTCAGCTACTTTTGCTCATTTTCTGCTCATAGAACACTAGAAAAACATGCTCCGCATTGTTTTTAGTCAATTTCCGCTTTCGAGCCCTTCAAAACCGCCATTTCTCATTGAATTTTGATTTTCCTCAGATTTTGCCTAATTTTACTGCTCAACATCTTCTAAAATTTGTCTTTAATCAATATTTCCTTATTTTCAGCTTTTCAGCGCTTCAAAACCGCAAAAACACTGAAATCCAGTAAAAAATTGGCAAATTTTTCAAATTTTGATATTTTTTCAAAAAATTTCCATTTTCTGCCCATTTTCAGTCAATTTTCCCTGAGTTTCTTTATTTTCCCTTTTTTTTGCCCAAATTTTTGAATTTCTGCCCATTTCATACGCTGCGCTGAACCCTGTGGGTCTCGCCACGATTTCAGAAATTAACATGAGCAATTCGTTTTTTTCAGGCTTTTGCTCAGTTTTTCTCAATTTTTCAGTCATTTTCCCCTTTTTTCCATTGATTTTCTTGATTTTTTCCAGGAAATCCATCATATTTCATCTTATTTCGCCTAGATTTTTGCCATGACATCGGTGGAAAGTTCCAAAACGTTAGTTCCCTTATAAAATATTTGAAAATTCCCATTTTTAGGTCAAGAGATCTCGATTGTGAAATCTGCAACACGCCATTCGATACGAAGAACAATTGTCCGCGGATTCTGGCGAAATGTGGACATACGATTTGTGAGGAATGTGCGAATAAGTTGTGGCAGCAGGGAGATTGTGTTCAAGTCAAGTGTCCGTTTGATAGAATTGTCACTGAAGTACAGGGTAAGTAAAAGAAACGAGGAACAGATGAAAATGTAGACAAAAGTTAGAAAACGCGCTAAAAATCATAATTTTAAAAATTAGAGAAAATTACGAAAATTTTGCAAAAATATTCAGAAAATAAATTATTTCTTTAAAAAATCTGAAAAAAAATCGCACAAAAAAAATCGTCAAAAATCACCAAAATTTGGAAAATAATACTGAAAAATAACACGAAAACCTAATTTTTGTGAAAATGCATACAAATTGCAGAAATTCGGAAAAAAACCCGAAAATTGCTAAAACTGCAAAAAACATTTTTTTTTAAATCACAAAAATTGGACAAAGTCAAAAAAAAACTCAAAAATCATCAAGATTAGCACAAAAAAGAACAAACAAAGGCTATTTTTTGAATTTTTGTTGTTTTTTTTTTGAAAAAGTAAAAAAATTAAAAAACTACAGGAAAATTAAAAAAAAAATATACTAAAAAACTACAAAAAATATACTACAAAGAAAAAGGAATGATTGAAAAAATTAAAAAATTTTTGAATTTTGAACAATTCATTCAGAAAAATCCAGAAAATTGTTTTCACTGAAAAATTATGATTAATTTTCTATTTCAGAAAATCAATATTTTTATCATACCAGAAATAAAAAAAATTCTAGGCGACATCAAAAATCTGCCAAAAAACTTCACCCTTGATCGTCTTCTGGATGCTCAAATTCCGACTGGAAGATGCTCGAAAGACTTGAATCACGAGGCCTGGTTCACTTGTAAGGAGTGTGACGTCGACTTTTGTGAGAGGTAACGATTTTGGAAAAATTGTTTAATTCGTAGAATTTGAAGTGGATAGCTGACCTAATCCGTTGAGTTGTTCGGCCGTCGGGTCTCGAAGCGGACGAAATGCGGAGCACAGAATGCGCCTTTTGTTCGCTTCGAGACCCAAATGAACGGATTCCTAAGCCAGCTACGCATTTCAAATTTTACGAATAATACCTGAACATAAAAAATGACAATTGGAAAAACAAAAACAATTTTTCAAAGTTTCCAGTTGCTTCGACAACACGCATTACAAGTGCGAGAAGACCGAAAAATGGTATCCGGAGAAGCTGTCGAACAACGAGAAGTCGATTCAAGCTCCGAAATGCCAAAAGCACCCGGCTAATTATGCTCATTTTATTTGTCAGGTTGGTTACTTCAAAAAATTTCAAAATTCATTCATTTGTTCCCATTTCCAGGATTCGTCTTGCCAAACCACCGAGAAGACCATCTGCAGCTCCTGCCTGCTCGGTGACCACGAATATCACAAGAATGACTCGTACAAGGATGTTGTCGCTGAGAATCTGAAGACACTCAAGGAAACCATCATTCCGAAGGCAGTTTTGAAGAAAACGGAGCCATATTTGGATTGTGACATTCCAAAGTACAGGGACAGTTATAAAAGCGAGGAAAACGAGGAATACACCAAGTTTATCAATGATATCAACAGTCACTATGACAATCAGAAGGCGGCGGCGATCAAGAAGTTCAAGGATCTGGTGGAGAAGAAGTTGGAGAAGGCAGAGGAGCTGTGTGAGGAGCATGAAGATGCGAAGAGTGCGGAAAAAACACTGGTGAGCGTCCGAAGCGAGATTCGAGGTCGATTGACGATGAAGAACGAGTTGGATGATGTGGAGGATCTTGTGGAGAGACACAGACTAGCCTACGAGGAGCTGAATCGCGATAGGGATACTCGTAAGTGGACACAGAGAGTGGATCTCGCCACGCAAATCGTTGAATTACGCTTTCTGGACTCTATTTGGTCACTTTCCAGCAATTCCCACTTGTTTTCAGTTGAAAACATGCATTTTTGAGTATTTCGCCGCTTTTCCTCGAAATCATGTTGGTTTTCTAGAAAAATCTGTGGTATTTGGTGGAAATCGTGTTTTTTACCAGTTTGGTTAGTTCATTTGGTTCAGAAAACGTAATTCAGCTGGAAATAATTTTCTCGGGGAGACCCATCCGGGCGGCAATGAAAAGAGTTTTCAGAAAAATTGATTCAATTTACAGCTCTCCTCGCTGGAATCGACGCTCTTCGCCTCAAATTCCCATCTGTCGAGCTGGAGATCATCGATCCGGATGAGCTGGCACTTTCACGAAAAATTTCCTCGGATAAACCGACTATTTCTCGAATAACAAGAGTTCCATCCAAAGATCTGTTAACATTGTTCAGCCTGTATTGAAAATTTCAAAAATTTTCCCTTGATTTTCATTTGCCTTCCCGAACTTTTTTCTCGAATTTTTTATATCGAGTTTAAAAATTCGTTTTTTTTTTAAAGAAAAATTGGATTTTTTCACAAAATTCACAAAATAAATTCAAAAATTCAAACATAAAAAAAATTATCCATCAAAAATTTCGAAATCATGATTTCACAATCAGCTCCATTTTTTCGTTGAGCTCCGTTTGGATTTGGTCCAATGAGATGAATTTTTCTGAAAATAAAAAAAATTCAAAAATACTCAAAAATGTAAAAGAATAATGTTTTGACCTAGATAAAAATGTAGTAAAATGCGAAAGAATCAATTTCAAAAAATTTGAAAAAAAATTTTAATTTTGAAATATTAAAAAATTTTAATTTAATTTTTTTCCGCTAAAAACTCAATTCTGGATTGTAAAAAAATTCTGAAATGTTATTAGGACCTATAACTAGTAGAAAAAATTTATTTCAGATTTTTCTCATTTTTTTGGATTTTTTAAAAAATTCTTTCTTGGACTCACCTTCCTCCTCGTTCTGCACAGCACACAAGGCAATTGCCCGTTCGGCCAACTCATCAACACTGAACAAATTGGTCTTCGACTTGAGAATCCTCTCCATCTCTTGCGAAACCTCCGTTGTCATCTGAAGATCATGCTGCAGCTCTTCCTGTCTCTCCTGATATCTCTGCTTCTCCTTATCAGTTATCGATTCGAATTTCGCAATAGCTCTAGCTTTTTTCAACTCGAATTCCTCGATTATCGATTGATATCTCATCTGATAAACCGGATGGGTGGGTTCGAAACTTTGAACACAAGTCTTTGAGAGCTGGATTTTGTGTTGAAGCTTTTGCTGACGGATATTGATTTTTTGAATGATATCTTGAAGTTTTTCCTGATTAGAGGTGATAATTTCGAGGAGGTGCTGATAAGAATGATCTTTGTGCTCACGGAGCAAACAAGTATGGCAGAATATTCTGGAAGGTTGGCGGCAAATGAGGCGCTGAAAAAAAATGATGAAATTTTGGAAAAAAAAGTTTTTTCAAATTTTTTTTTATTTTTGAATTTTTTAAAATTAATTTGTTGTGTGATAAACATTGATAAGAATTAACTTTAAAAATCATTAAAAATCCCCACTTTACACTTGAATTCCGCTGTATTATAGGGATGAACAGAACATTTGGGAAGTTGAACTGGCTTCTCGGCCAATGGAATTTTCTTGTGATTTGTGAATATTTTTGATTTATGAATATGGTCATAACAACTGAAAAATCAATAAAAATTCAGAATTCAGAATGACCTACTTTTCACAAAGATCCACTTCACAAGACGAACAGAACACTGTGGCTTCATGATATTGATTTTCAGCGCAAGGGATCTCTGGTAAACCGTTTATAGTCGAATTTGAGAACTCAATTCCAAACGGAGAGATTTTATAATCTAATTGAAAGTGAAGGCACAAAAGGTGTGCGCGTCAATCTCCCCTTTGCGCAATTAGTTCAAAAAAATTAAAATCTAATTCGAGAAATTTTATAATCTAATCCGAATCGAATTCGATTTATACCAAAACAGGGCCACTGCTCACTATTACAACGCCCTCGGCCGCGTGTGGAAGCATGCGTCGGTTGGCGCAGCCGGCAAGGCCCGCCGGTATCAACTGAGAGTTCGCTCGATCGGTTCCGTGCGAATTTTTCCAAAAACTATTTTCGAGTTCAAATCGAGCGATTTTGTAATCGAATTCGAGTAAATTTGAAATCGAATCCTAGAAATTTTTGAATCGAATTCTAGGAATTTCATAATCGATTTGCAGTTTGTCAATCTAATTCGGGTGATTTTCGAGTTGAATTCGGCCTTGTTTGAAAGGAATATTACTCAAATTAGATTTTAAAAACATTCGAATTCGACTATAAACGATTTACCAGAGATATCGGAAATGCTCAATTTTGAAGGAGATTCAGAATTTTTTGATTGTAATGTCTTCTGATTTTTTGCTTCAATTATTCCAAGAACTATAAAATTTTTGGTGAGAGAATCCAAGTCTGAAAAAAAAAAATTTTGAAAAAAAAATTTTTTTTTTTCGAAATTTTTTTTCAAAAATTTTTTTTTTAATTTTTCAAAAATCACCAACTTATCAAATCAGTAGTCTTCCTATCAAACGGACAAATGATCCTTTGTCGATTTCCCTGATTCCAGAACACTTTGGAACATTCGGAACATACAGTATGACCGCATAACAAAATACGTGGAGATTGTTCGGTTTCATTGAATGGAAGAATGCAAATTGGGCACTCTAGGTCTAATTTGGACATTTCAGAGCTGAAAATCAATAATTTAGGGGAAATTTGGGATTTTTCAGAATTTTGGAAATCAATTCTCCAAATATCAGTGATAGATTGATAAGAAAAGAAGATATCGAAAATTGGTCTCTTTTCATCTTTTTCTATCTTCACTTCTTATCACTTATCAGTCAATCAATTATCGATTTTTCGAAACATTTTCCAATTTTTCCAATTTGACCTACTTTTCATCTTTTTCAACATTAACCGTTACTTGAAACACGCGAAACAAATCTGGATTCCGAAACGTAAAAGTTAAAAAATGACGGGAATCTCTGGAAGGGTGATGTTCAACTGTGAAGGTGTGGTTTGCGCCAGGGAGAAGACGTTTTACTGGAAAAAATGGAATTCGAAAAAAAATTGTTAAAAAAAAATAAAAAATTTCAGTTTTATCGTTTTTCAACGATTTTTTTCGTCGTTTCAAAACATTTTTCAGGAATTTTGATCAACTACAAAATTGTTTTTGACACTTTCATCTAACAGAAAAAATTTATTTTAAAATCGAAAAAAGTGTTCTTGACGGTTTTCCGACAACTCAAACTTATAGGCCCTTGCAAATGCGCTCTACCGAATTTTTCATTTTTCTCCGATTTTTTTCACCATTTCAAAAAATTTTTCAAGAATTTTGATCAACTACTAAATTAATGACAATAAACTGTTCTAACAGGAAAAATTTATTTCAAAGTCTGAAAAATAATTCTTGAGGATTTTCAAACAGATCAAACTTTTTCGGCTCTTCTGTTAGAAACAGTCCTTTTTTTGTGGATCTAGAAGTTTCAGATTGCTCAATCCCATAAGTTCTGAATCCCAAAAACCCAAAACTTCTATAAATCAGAATCCCACTCACTTCTCGGAATAACAGTGAAATTAACCGAATGCATCGCACTAATTTCGACCTCACTCGATAGATTATTTGAAATTGTAAAAATTGTCTTGGATTTTTTGAATTTATGAATATTCAGCTCATTTGGGGACACTGATACATTCATTTTGGGGAGAAGAAAGAAGATATCAATGTTTATTATCAGTGATAACATATCACTGATAAGAGAAGAAACGTATCGAAAAATTTAATTTGGAAAACAGGATTGCGCAAGATTTTTGATGAGGCTGGGAGAGTTCAAGGTCTTTTTTCTAGAAGATTTGATTTCAGGCTTTCAGACTTTCAAGCCTAATTTTCAGGCGTTTGATAGCAATATTCCACATCACTAAAGAGAAAGATACGAATCTGACCCTGAACCTTCCCCCCCCCCTTTCCCCCCTCTCCTTCCCCTCTTCTCAACATTTTACGCTTAGCAAGCCCCTTCCCCCTCTCAATATTCCTCTTATCACTCACTGATAATCGAATCGATTTTTAGTTTCCTTTCTAAACATGGACGTAACAGTCATTCCCCAAGAACTGAATATTCATGAATCTAAAAGTTCCAAGACTGTTATCACAATTTCCAATAATCGACCAAGACAAACGGAAATTGGCGTTGTGCATTCAGAGAGTTTTCGTGTTTTTCCGAGATGTAAGTCGAGATTCTGGATTTTGCGAATTTTGGAAATCTACAAAAACAAGTAAATCGGTTTTTTTACAGTAAAAATCCTGGCACCTCTCGAAAAATGCGAGTTCACCGTTGAGTACCATCCATCCAGACATTCTGATCATTTCGTGAATTTCACATTGTGGGATCCGGTTCGAAATGCAATACGCAAAAAATTAAAAGTAGAAATCAACATTGAAAAGGATCCAAAATCTGAGAGGTTTGAAAAAATTTGGTAAAAAAAAATTTGTGAATTTTGTTTTTTTTTTTTGGAATTTGGATTTTGACTGATAACTTGATAAGGAGTAGAGATATCACAAAGTGATCAATTGATGAAATGTAGAACAGACAATTTCCTATGTATTGTTAGTTGACCGTTTTTTGCCATCTCCACTCTGAATCGAGTTATCAGTCGAGTTATCTTATCCAAAGTTCCGTTTTTATAAGGTGCTTTTCAGTTATTGATTTTTCACGGGATTACGGTAGGAGATGGAGGAATGTGATCAATAACAAAGTTGTAGAGCGCAAAGTTTCCTATTCAAATAAATTTTTACTATTTTTTTCCAATCAATAATCTGTCTTCCCAGCTCCGATTCCCTCGCCTGCCAAATTTGCCTCCAACTTTACAATGAAAAAGAGCAAGCTCCGAGAATGCTCTGCTGTGGTCATACAATTTGCACGGAATGTGCTGATAAATTCTGGAAAGAAGGAAATCAGCAAAAAATACTATGTCCTTTTGATAGAACACCTACAGTTTTGACAGGTTTTAAAAAAATAAAAAAATTTCAATTTTTTTCATTTTTTTTCAGACGTCAATTCACTTGTTAAAAATTTTTTGGTCTTGGAAATTGTCGAATCGAGAAGCAAAAAAATGCTGGAAAAATCTGAAAAACCTGAAAATTCAAACATAATTTCTGATACCCCATGTGCTGAAAATCAATACCATGAAGCGACAGTGTTCTGTTCGACTTGTGAAGTGGATCTTTGTGAAAAGTAGGTCATTCTGAATTCTGAATTTTTATTGACTTTTCAGTTGCTATGACCATATTCATAAATCAAAAATATTCATAAATCACAAGAAAATTCCATTGGCCGAGAAGCCGGTTCAACTTCCCAAATGTTCTGTTCATCCCTATAATACGGCCGAATTCAAGTGTAAGGTAGGGATTTTTAATGATTTTTTAATTTTCAAAATTTTATATAATTTATCACACAAAAAACAACAATTATAATTTTTTAATCTTGAAAAAAATTTATATCAAAATTATTTTTCAAATTTTTTCAAACATGATGCTTTTTTTCAGCTTGACTCCTGCTCAGCGCCTTCCAGAATCTTCTGCCATACCTGTTTGCTCCGTGAACACAAAGATCATCCTTATCAACATCTTCTCGAAATTATCACTTCTAATCAGGAAAAACTTCAAGATATCATTCAAAAAATCAATATCCGTCAGCAAAAGCTTCAACACAAAATTCAAGTTACAAACAACTGCATTTCAAGTTACGAGCCTTCTGATTTCGCTTATCAGAACAAATATCAATCAATAATCGAGCAATTCGAGTTGAAAAAAGCGAGAGCAATTGCGAAATTCGAATCGATAACTGATAAGGAGAAGCAGAGATATCAGGAGAGACAGGAAGAGCTGCAGCATGATCTTCAGATGACAACGGAGGTTTCGCAAGAGATGGACAGGATTCTCAAGTCAAAGACCAATTTGTTCAGTGTTGATGAGTTGGCCGAACGGGCAATTGCCTTGTGTGCTGTGCAGACCGACGATCAGGGTGGGGCCTCGAAAGAATTTTTTAAAAATTCACAAAAAATGAGAAAAATCAGAAGTAAATTTTTCCTAATAGAAATAGGTCCTTATAACAATTCAATTTTTTTTACAACACAGAACTCAGTTTCAGGCTGAAAAAAAAATTTAAAAAATTGAAAAATATTTTTTTTTTCTCTCATCAGACATAGGATGTTTCAAGATTTTCCAAAAATTCCCAAAAATTAAGAAAAATCTGAAATAAATTTTTTCTAGTGGTAATTGGTTTTTATAACTGTTAAAAATTTCTTTTACAGTTCAGAAAATAATTTTGAATTGGAAAAAAATTTTACAAAGAAATTTCAAAAAAAAAAATTTTTTTTTCGATTTTTTTCAGAATTTCAGCTTATTGTTTTCTAGGTCAAAACTATATCTTTGAAAATTTTCAAATATTATCGTTGCAACTCAAAATCGGAGTGGGTAGATTTACGGAGTTGAGGCTCCCGCAACGCGCGAAAGCAAAACGTGCTGCGCCTTTAAAGCGGGGTACGGTAGTTGCGCGAAAATTATTCCGTATTTTTCACTAATTTTACTCATTTCCTCGGTTTTTCAACCGATTTTCGCTATTTTTACATTAAAAATACCGTTTTCATGTTTTTTTCGTTGTGAAAATAGCGAGAATCGGCTGAAAAACCGAGGAAAATGAGTGGAAAAATACGGAATAATTTTCGCGCGACTACCGTACCCCGCTTTAAAGGCGCAGCACGATTTGCTTTCGCGCGTTGCGGGAGCCTCAACTCCGTAAATCTACCCACTCCGATTTTGAGTTGCAACGATAATATTACTGTACAATTTTACTTGCAAATAAAAAAATTATTATTTCAAATTTTTCCTTAATTTTTAAATTTTTTTTCCAGAAAAATTCCTCTCATTGGACAAAATTCAAACGGGTCTGAACGAGAAAATGGAGCTGATTATGAAATCATGATTTTGAACCTTTTGATGAATGATAATTTTGTTATGTTCTAATTTTTGAATTTTTTTTTTTTGAATTTTTTGAAAAATTCCTATTAATTTTTTTAAAAATACATATATTTTAAAAATCAATTATTATTGCCGTTCCGCGACGAGTCACCTGATGGGTCTCGCCACGAAAAGGGTTTCTCGCTGAAATACGGCTTATGGGCAAGGTTTTGGCACTTTTTCTCATGAAAACGGGTGAAATGAGGTGAATTCTACCATTTTCAACCAAATTCCAGCAGTTTCCACCAATTTTCAGTACAAAAACATGGATTTTTGAGTATTTTGCTGCTTTTTACCGAAAATACCTTATTTTCACTGAACATCGGTGGAAACTGCTGGAATTTGGTTTTGAATGACTGAATTCATGTCATTTTACCCATTTTCATCAGAAAAAAGTGCCAAAACCTTGTCCAGAAGCCGTATTTCGGCCAGAAACCATTTTCGTGGCGAGACCCAATAGGTTACTCGCTGCGGGGCGGTGATAATACTGTATGCAAAAAAACGCTGCAAATTCCTGCAAAATTTCATCATCGGAATGCAAAAAATCTCTTTCAATTATCACAAAGTGCACCGTTTCCCCGCTCAAAATAAATGGATTTTCGCCGTTTTCCCCGCTATAAAATAATTGAAAAAAAGGCGGCACTTTACAAAAAAATTGTTTAAAAGACCAGATTTTTTGCAGTTTTTCATCAGTTTTTCACATTTTTTCTAGACAAAAATTTCAGACAAAGTATCGTTTTTCACAAGAATATCAAGTTTCAGTTTCATATGTGAATATATTTATTCATGCCCAGACAGCTGTTTTTTGTCGTTTTTTGTCTAGAAAAGGCCTGAAAAGGGCCTAAAAAAGCCCAAAAATTCACATTTATTCGAAATGCTCAACACTTTATTCGTTATCACTTCGTTCCCTCCACCTTAACCATCACCATCACCTTATCACCAGTCTTCTTATCAGTGACCTCCACCACCGTCGGCGCCGTCAACTTCTCCACCAACTCCAGCTTTATCAGTGGTGATAACTTGTTATCAGTTGGACGAAACAATGGATTCTTCGAAATTTCCGCCAAAATCGGTTGGTCGAATTTTAGGATTAGAAGGCTGGCGGCCGGGTCATCGGGAAGGGTGATAACGGATTTGAAGTCGGATTCTGGAAAATTGATAATTGGGCTTGAAAGCCTGGAAGCCTGAAAGCCTAAAAGCCTGAAAGCCTGGAGGCCTGAAGGCTTCAGGCCAAAAAGTTGAAGTTTCAGTGATTTTGGTGGAATTTTCAAAATTTTTAAAAATTTTGAAATTTAATTTTAATTTTTTTCCTAAAATTTAGGCTTCAGGCTTTCCAGGCTTTTAGGCTTGTTTTAGGCCTTTTTTGTTTTTTTTTTATTTACAAAAAAAATCCCTCTGTTCAGTGGAGCGCACTTACGTTTCACACTCACTGCCGTCAACGCCGCCTTAATTTTCAGCGGAGCAGCCATGGCTGCTCCCAGAAAAATTATTGATAGGAAAATACGAACATTCATTGTTCCTGAATGATCTGGAACCTTCTATCACCTTGTCTTTTTATGCAGAAAAATTTTTGCATTTTTTTGAAAATTCCCAAGGAGGTCTTGGGAACCGGAGGCCGGTTCCCATGAGATTTTTGGTTTTTGGTGTTTGGGGAAATTTTTACTGATTATCGACTGGATATTGATTGATGGAGGAGTGATTTGAATAATTTTGGGGGGAATTTGAATTCTAGAAATTTTTCTGAAAAATCTGAAAATTTTGAAAAAAAAAACTTTTTTTCCAATTTTTCAAAAATTTTTTTTTAATTTTCAGATATTTTTTCAGATAGAATTTTTTATATTTTCAGTTTTCACCATTCTGAAAATGTCTGGAAAATCGAGAAAAATTGAAAATTGAGTTCTAAAAAAATTTGAAAAAAAATTTTTTTTTTCAGTTATTTTTTCAATTTTTCAAAATTCTAGAACATTTTTCAGATAGAATTTTACAAAATTTTACAAAAAAAAGATTTTTATCACTCTAAAAATAACCCGGGAAAAAGAGAAAAACTAAAAATTCAATTCTAGAAAATTAAAAAAAAAATTTTTTTTCCCCAATTTTTTTTCATTTTTTTTGTCATTTTTTCAAAACTTTAGAACATTTTCCAGTCAAAATTCTTGAAATTTCCAATTTCAATTTTTCTAAAAAAAATACCGAAAAATCAAAAAAAATTAAACATTGATTTCTAGAAAATTTTTGAAAAATTATATTTTCAATTTTTTTGTCAATTTCTGTCAATCAAAAAAAAATTTTTTTAACAATTTTACAACTTCAACTATTCTAAAAAATACCAAAAAATCGAGAAAAATAAAAAATTTTAATTCTAGAAAATATTGAAAAAAAAATTTTTATGCAATTTTTTTTTCAATTTTTCAAAATTTCAAAATATTTTTAAGTTTGGCAAATGTCCATTTTAAACCATTCTAAAAAATACCAAAAAATCTAGAAAAATGAAAAAAATTTAATTCTAGAAAATTTTTATTTTTATTTTTTAAATTATTCAATAAAATTTTTTCAACTATAATTTTTTTCAATTCCTTACTGTTTTTACTCTGAAAATACCTGAAAAATCAATATCCTATTATTTCTTTTCTAAAAAAACAGGTGAAAAATCTCAAATTTCCCAAAACAAAATTCCTTCACCTGCCAAAAAATCCCCAAAAAATCAATTTTCCCACATTTTCCAATTTCCGGGTCCCGCCACGAAAATCAAAAATTCCTCCAATTTCCGCCGCCTCCGCACTACTTTTCCATCATTTCCGGTCAGATGTCTTCCCACGAATTTCACGCATTTAGAGCCTATCCTACCGTGATGATAAACAGAGCTTTGCTCTTTTTCTTATCAGTGATATCAGTATCACAAGACCGCCGAGGTGTCTTATCACTAAAATAGAAGTTTGACTCAAAAAGTTTGACTGAACAACCAAAAAAAAAAACAGAATTTTAGTCAAGATCACAATCAATAATAAAATTATTGATTTTATTGATTTAAAAAAAATCAATTTTTGTTATCACTTTATCAAAAACATAAGTTTGAAAAAAATAAGAAAAAAAAATAAACATTTGAAAAAAAATTTTGAAAAAAATTTTTTTTTTCAAATTTTTATTTTTTTTCAATTTTTACTGAATTTTTAAAAAATCAATATTTTAGCCAAGCAATCAATAATCAATCAACAATTGATTTTTTATTTTTTTTTAATTAAAAAATTAAAAAAATTCAAATTTTCCTGTCTCTCTGCGTCTCTCACCTCCCCATACTCTCTCGTCGTCTGGCGCATTTCATTTCATTCCCCCATTTCATCCCCCTTTCTCTCTTTTTCTTTCTTTTCTTGAAGGATATCAGAACAAAGAACCGATTTGAAGAAAATACTGGCCTCGGGGAGGAGGCGAAAGATAATCATTTCGACAGAGAGAGGTTGTTTTCGTGGTGAGACCCAAGATATCCAGGTTTTGGTTACTGTAGTTTTAGGGGATTTTTTTTTGGAAAATTTTGATGCGAAAAAAACTTTTTTTCAGAAAAAAAAATTAAATTTTGCGGAAAAAAATTATTTTTTCGAATTTTTCAATTTTTCAATTCTCCTGGCTTCTTTTTTATGAGTTTTAGGTGGATTTTTGTCAATTTTGAATAATTTTCTCTCAAATACACTCGAAAACCCACTAAACCTTGCTGAAAAACCACAAAATCCAATGAAATTCATTGAAAACTTTCAAATTCCCTCCAAAAGAAAAAGTTCGGCCACGGCCGCGGCCGAACTTTTCCCACTTGAAATTTTCTTCTCCAAAAGAAAAAGTTCGGCCACGGCCGCGGCCGAACTTTTCCCACTTGAAATTTTCTTTTCAAACTTTGAATTTGATGATTTTTCCCCGATTTTCGTCCATTTTTGGGTAAGTATTTGATGAATTTGTGAAGAAAAATAATGAAAATCAAAATAAAAGCTAAATTTCAACCAAAAAACCTCAAAAATCCACTAAAAATAGGCAAAACCAAGGATTTTTGAGATTTTCAAAAAATTTCCTGAAATTCTCCAGGTTTTTCAGCATTTCCTCTATTAATTTAATCAAAAAAGCTAAAAACAACCTAAAATTTAACAAAAATCGCCGAAAAACCAGAAAAAACCCAAAATTTCCTTCAAAAAATCAAATTTTTTCAAAAAAATTTATTTTTTCAGACTTTCCCGCAAACTTATCGAATTTCCAGCGTTTCCACCGATAATCAAATTAGAAAAGCTAGAAATAACCTCAAAAATCGTCAAAAAATCAGCAAAAACCCGAAATTTCCCTCAAAAAATCAAATTTTCTCAAAAAATGCCTTTTTTTCAGATTTTCCCGCAAAATTCGTAAATTCCCAGTGTTTCCACCAAAATTCGTATCAGAAAATCTCAAAAATATCAGAAAATCAACAAACATCGTCAAAAAACCAGCAAAAACCCAAAATTTCCCTTTAAAAAATTAGATTTTTCAAAAAATTCAATTTTTTTCCAAATTTTCTAAAATTCTTCAGGTTTTTCAGCATTCCAATCATAACTCCAAACAGAAAAGCCAGGAACAACCTGAAAAATCGCCGAAAAGATGGCAAAAACCCGAAATTTCCCTCAAAAAATCAAATTTTCCCAAAAAATTCATTTTTTCTTCAGATTTTCCGCAAATTTCTCAAATTTTCAGTATTTTCATCAAGAATCAAATTGAAACAGCTTAAAATTACCTGAAAAACGACAAAAATCCAGAGAAACCAGAAAAAAACCAAAAATTTCCCAAAAATCCCTCAAAATCCCTCAAAATTCAAAATTTGTTCCAGAAAAGTCCAGAAATAATTCCATCAGGCATGAGAATCTTCTAAAATTTATAAAAATCAGTGAAAATCAGTAAGAAACTCAAAAAAACAAGAAAAATCCAAAAATGTTCAAAATTTTTTCAAAAAACTTGTAAATATTGATATTTACCCAAATTTTCAAACTGTTTCCTCACTATTTTCCATAAAAAAATTTTAAAATGCATAAAAAGTATGTACAGACTCTATCTAGTACACCAACGATCATTTCCTCCTCCACGGACACTTTCACGCCGAGAGGGCATCTCCATTTCACCGTCTCTCACTGTCTGCGTCTCTCCGGCGCCGCGTACTCTCTCGCCGTCTCCATCTCTCACCACCCTCCTCGTTCCACACACTCTCTCGTCCGTCTCGTGCTCTCTGACGCCCCTCCACTCTCCGCTTCTTACACACTATTTCTCTCTGGGTTTTTTTGGCGACAAAACAGAGGCGAATCGTCCTCACAATGTCCGTATTTTAGGCCACCCATCTGCTTTTCTACTTATTTTGCTATTTTTTCGGGATTTCTAGAAGATTCTGAATGCTAGAATTTTAAAACGGGTGCATCCATATTTTTGGAATTTTCGGGATTTTTCAAAGGTAAATTTGATAAAGAAAAAAAATTGGAAAATTTTTTTTTTCATTTTTAATTTTTTTTTCTGAAAATTCAAAATTTATTAAATTTGGCCTAAAATTTTTATTTGTATTTTTTTCAATTTTTAAAAAATATTTTCCAGATGAACCGAATGACAATAATGGAAAAGGGGTGTGATCCGATCAAAAACAACCCGGCAGTGGCTAAAAACTCGTATGCCAAAAGTCCCAGTGTTAAATCAGGTATCCTTTTTTGGGGATTATGAAAATTGGGAAATTTTTTAGGATTTGGAAAAAATGCAGAAAAATTGGTAAAAAATACTGTAAAATTAATAAAAACTGATTTTTTTTTTAAATCTGAAAAAATTTAGGAAAATTGACAAGAATTTATATTTTATCAACAAATGTGAAACCCAAAAATTTTTTTTTGGGAATTTCTAATTTTTTTACAACTGATGATTCCTTATCTTCAAATTGTCCATAATCTATAAAAAATGATTTCTTTACAAAAATTTGGGAAAAAAATGTTGTAAAATTGCTAAAAATCATCAGAAATCAAGACAAAAAGTTGGGAGAATCTTGAAAAAAAAAACATTTTCCAGTGTTTTTTTTTTCCAATTTTTATCAGTGATAATCATCACTCTATCACTCAATCGCTCACATCAATTTTTGAGAAATTTTACGAGAAAATAGAAAAAATAGCTGAAAATCAACAGAAATCAAGACAAAGAATAGAAAAAAGTATAATAATTTTTTAAACAATGTTTTTCAATTTTTATCAGTGATAAGGATAACCGTATCACCAATTCACCTAATTCATTTTTTTTTTCTGATTTTCAAAAAAAAATAATGAAACAATTGCTGAAAAATTGCCGAAAATCGACGATTATCAAAATTTTTTTTTTAATTTTCCCAAAAATTGATTTTTTTTTCAAATTTTTTGTTTTTATCACCGAAAATCATCACCTTATCACCAATTCTCCTACCTTTCCATTTTCTGAAAAAAATAGTTCACCTCCACTTTTCCCCCTTCTTATCACTTTTGCGCGATCATTTGGCGGCCCCCCGGGCCGCTAAAAAGATCGTTATCACATTCAAATTGAGAAAATAAAGTGCAAGTAAACCTATTTATTTACAATGCACTATTTTCAATAATAGAGAGATTGGGAGATAAATCTGAAGAATAATTGGTGTTTGTCAAAAATATGTTTGGTTTTGATAACAGATTGATAGCACTGATAATGGATTACTGTAGGGCGTTTTGGGTCTCGTCATGACAATTTTATTCGAATTTGGATCAAATTGATAAGTAAGGCTGATAATTTGGGAAGTGGGTCTTGACACGAAAAAAAATTTTCAAATTATTTTTTCAAAATTCAATAATTTCTTTCTGGAATTTATCTCCACCCTCCCAAAAATAGTATCACACTGATATACGTGTTGATAAGCGATTTGTCAAAAAACATGTGTATTTGGGGCGGAAATCCGGATATTAGCGGGATGGATTACGTGGTCGGGAATACGAGAAGAAGACTTTTAATTTTGGATTCGATTTTGGAAATTTTTGTCGCTTCGAGGCCCAAATTTTGAATTTGTACAGAAATTACGGTTATCTAGGTCAAATCAGGCTTGAAAGTTGAATTTATGGAAATTTTAAAAAATGTTTCCAAAATTTTAAGCCAAACTTTTTTTAAAAGCAATCTTCCATTATTTTCGCTGTGAGACCCAAATTTTGAATTTGTACAAAAATTACGGTTATTTAGGTCAAATTGAGCTTGAAATTCGAATTTCTGGAATTTTTCAAAAAATTTCTCAAAATTTTAGGCCAAACTCATTTTTTTGTCAAATTTCCATCATTTTCGCTTCGAGACCCAAATTTTGAATTTTTACAGAAATTACGGTTATCTAGGTCGAATCAGGCTCGAATTTTGATTTTCTGTAATTTTTCTAAAATTTTCTAGAATTTTAAGCCAAACTTTTTTTTGGTAAAATTTCCATTTTCGTTTTGAGACCCAATGTTCATTTTAAAAAACTCACTTTCAGGCCTTTTTCAGCCTATTTCAGCCATTTTTAGGCCAAACCTTTTTTTTTTTGAAATATTTTCTAGTTTCGCTTTGAGACCCAATATTCCACACAATTTTTGCAATTATTTCAGAAAGTTTCTATTTTTAAGCCAATTTTTAGGCCAATCGTCCCAAAATTTCAAAAAAAAAACAATAAATTAGCACACTTTCAAACCTTTTCAGCCAATTAAAACCAATTTTTAAACTTGACCTACTTTTGGTTACATTTTTCATTTTCGCTTCGGGACCCAAAGCTTCCAACTTTTTTTGGAAATTTTTTTCGTTAAGATTCTGATTTTTTAGTCCCATCCTAACCCCCTCTAGGCCACTTTTTAGGCCAATCGTCCCAAAATTCAAACCAGCGCGCCCTACAGTACTCCCAACTTGTTTACCACTATTTTGTCTTCGAAACGGCTAATTGTAAACATTTTCCGAGAATTGTTTTCCGAATCTTTTCCGTTTGCAAGGTCATTCGGGTGCAGAGGCTTTTCGGGAAAACTATCTGACGAGAGATATGCAAATTAGAAGAGACGCAGACGCGTTGGAGATGTTGTGGCTTTTGGCTTTTACGATAGGCGACAGATGGGCCACAACAGTTGTTCCTGTACGCAAATTGTATCAGTTGTCACTTTCTTTAAGTTTCATCGAATGGGTCTCGCCACGAAAATGGTTTTTGGCTAGCATACGGCTTCTGGACGAAGTTCTGACACCTTTCACGATGAAAAGGGGTAAAAATACATGATTTCAATCATTTCTCATCAAATGCTAGTAGTTTCCACTAAAATGGACGGTTTTAGAAGAAAAGTTCTGAAAATCGGTGAAAACTGCTGGAATTTGATGGGAAATGATTGAAATCATGGAATTTTACCTCTTTTCATCAAAAAAAGTGACAAAATCTTGTTCAGAAGCTGTATTTCAGTCAGAAATGATTTTCGTGGCGAGACCCATCTTAGGATCCTTTCAAATCATTTTCACTATTTCATTTTCGTGGTGAGACCCAACACCCAACACCTTTTTCTCTATTTCCTCTTTTTTTTGCAAAAAAAAAAATGTTTTCGCCACATTTTTATGTTGACAGTGCCAGGTGTGAGTGCAAGTGCAATAACAAAAATTTGGGGAAAATGGGAATTGTAATGGGAATGGGAAACGAGGGGTACTGTAGGTGATTTAGAAATTTTAGGAGAGAATGGCCTAAAAATTATGGGATTGGAATTAGGCTGGAACTGGAGCAAAGATTGAAATTCGTGTCACGAAAAGTCCCACTCAACTTGGATGAAATTTGCTGAAATTCACTGGAAATTTCCAAAAATAGATGGAAATTTGTGTTTTGATCTTGGGAAAATTCTGAAAAAATTTAGGAAGCCTCAAAAAAATTCTCTGAAAATTTTAAAGTGAAAAATATTATTTTGTCACTTTTTCCGAAAAATAGGCCCAGAAATGGGAAAATTTTTTTTAATCTGAAAAAAAAAATAAATTCAAAAAAGTATTTTGGATGTTTCAAAAATTCCAAATTTCGCCTAAAAATAGAGGAAATTTCAATTCTAATTCTAAAAATTTCCAAAATTACAATTTTGACAAAAAAAAATCAAAAATGGAAATTTTCAGGTCCGACTTTCTAATTATGGGAAAATTCCATTTTTGAATCCCGTGAAAATTCCATTTTTTTTAAACCTGAAAAATCTGTAAAAATTGTAATTTTTGGTGTTTTTTAGCCTATAAAACATTTAAAAATTCTAACTTTACCAACAACAGACCAAAATAAAAATTTTGAAAATTTTTGAGACTTCCAGCATTTTTTGAAATCGGAGAAAATCCAAGAAAATTCCCAATTTTCCGCTTTTTGGCCTAAAAATATGGAAATGGCTGAAATACGGCTTATAGATAAGGTTTTGACACTTTTTCTGATGAAAACAGGTAAAAATACCTGAATTCAAACATTTCCCATCAAATGCCAGCAGTTTGCACCGATTTCTAGTGAAAATTAGGTGAAATACCAGAATATGCATGGTTTTGTACTGAAAATCAATGAAAACTGGTGAAATTTGATGGAAAATGATAGAAATCATGTCATTTTACCCATTTTCATCAGAAAATGTGTCAAAACCTTGTCCAGAAGCCGTAGAAACCATTTTCGTGGCGAGACCCATGAGGGGAACGGCAATTTTCCCCAATTCTTCCCGATTCTTGACCCACTTCCCTCTCAATGTTTCCTCTTCCTCAAATTCAGACCCAAGAAACCATAAACCGCCCGTCCGTTCCTCAATTCCCCACACAAAAATACCAAAAAACTGTCCATTTCCCTCCGATTTTATTTTATTCCTCTGTTTACTCTTTTCCTGTTCACCTCCAAGAATCGAATCATTTTCACAGTTTTCTTTTTCCGTTGCCCAAATTTTCGCTAAAAAACAAGTTGTTTACGCTGTGCTTCTCGGCGACCCCGCTCCAGATGTTTCGAATCGTCTAGGCTCCGCCCACTCGACGCCCCGCCCACTTTTTGTGGCGGACGGAATTTGGGTCAGTCGGTCAGTGCAGACCGGTTTTCGGTTTTGAGGTGCGGGTTTCTCGGCTTTTTCTGGTGAACTTGTGATAACTGATAAGATTTCCCTATCAATAAGGCCTTATCAGTGGAGGGACTCTAGGACCCGCCCCTTTTTGTTCGAAAAGTAGGAGTTGGTCAGTTTTGAGCCGATTTTCCTGCTTTTTAGCGTGTTTTTGGGGCTTTTCGGGATATTCAGTGATAACTGATAGTTGTTCCTTATCAATAAGGTCTTATCAGTAAGGAACTTCGGGTCATGCCCCTTTTTTCTTTCGAAAAGTGGGAGTTTGTCGGTTTTGAGCCGATTTTTCTGCTTTTCAGAGGGTTTTTGTGACTTTTGGGAGAATTAGTGATAACTGATAATCTTTTCTTATCAATAAGGGTCTTATCAGTTGGATACTCTAGGCCACGCCCCTTTCTACAAGAAAAATGTCAGTTTTGGCAGGTTTTCCTTGATTTTTCGCTGTTTATTCCTGTTTTTTCCAAAGTTTCAGCCTTCTCCTATAGGTTCAGGTGTCTGGTGATAGCTTTTCAGTCCTCATTATCAATTCCTTGTTTTTAGCTCTAGATAGCAGGCCACGCCCCTTTTCCTGAACAGTAAGGGTCAGTTCCAGTCAATTTTTCTCGGATTTTCCTTGTTTTTTTCGCGATTTTTGCTATCAGCCCTCTTCTTCTCGTTATCAAAATGTTATCAGTTTATCAGCATGTCGGATCGTCGAACTCTTCCGCGTTCTCGTGCCACCTTATCATCGGATCCGTCTTTCGTGACTGTGTCGGTTATGAGAAAGACCTCAAGTCCGCCGCGTAGCGGAGGAAATCTCCTGAAATTTTTGCATAAGAAGGGTGATAAGGAAGGTGATAAGAAGAGTGATAAGGAAGTTGTCAAAGAGGAGGTGGAGAAAGTGGAGGAGAAGAAGGAGGAAGAGTCTCCGAAACCGAAAAATGTGAAATTGGTGGATGGGAAAAATGGAAATGGAAATGGAGCTGGGAAAGGTGAATTTTTAGGGAAAATTAGGTTAAAAATGGAGAAATTGAAGAAAAAACTGCAAACGATTTTGAAAAAATTTTTTGAGAATTTCTGGAAATTTTTCCAGGTTTCCCGAATTTTTTTCTGATTTTTGCAAAATTTGTAAAAAATTTATTTTTCAATTTTTGCATTTTTTTTTGGAAAATTAGCTAAATTTTTCTGAATTCATAAAAATTGACTTCAGTCAATTTTTTAAAACTACAGAAAGTTAGATTTTTTTTAAAATAAATTGGGAACAAAATTATTTTTGTGATTTTTAGGTCAATAATAAAAAATTTTCAGAAGTATTTGAAATTTGAAAATTCTGAAAATCTTGAAGAATTAGGGTAATATCTCTGAAAACTTTTCGTGATTTTTCACGTTTACTCAATGTTTTCTAATTTTCAAAAAAAATATTTTTACACCAATTTCTCACAAAAAATCTTATAAATAATACGATTTTTCAGTAAATTGAACTTTATGCAAATTTCAGAAAATCAGGGAAATTTTTTGAGAATTAAAAAAATAAATTTTGAAAATTCTGGAACATCAGGGAATTTTTTTTAATTTTCATCTAAATTTTCTAAATTCTTCCATAATTTTTCAATTTTTCTCTTTTTTTTTTCTAAATGTGATTTTAGAAAAATTTTTATTTTACACTGATTTTTTCACAAAACAACCATTATTATTACGATTTTTCAGAAAATTGAACTTCTTAAAAATTCCAGAAAATCAGGGAAATTTTTGAAAATTTGGAAAAAAATTAAT
Organism: Caenorhabditis becei; assembly: GCA_900536315.3. NCBI lineage: Eukaryota > Metazoa > Nematoda > Chromadorea > Rhabditida > Rhabditidae > Caenorhabditis > Caenorhabditis becei. The sequence goes on from LR539131.1 coordinate 324,584, forward strand.
TTTTTTTTGAATTTTTGAAAATTTTGAATTTCACAGAAAATGTATTTTGACATTGTCAGATATTCAGAATTATTATTATTTCTTAAAAAATCAATAATTTGTAGAACCACTGTCGCAACGTCGCAACTCGGTGTCGACTCCAAACCGTCGTCCGTCGTTCCTCTCACAAGTCCGTGAACTGATCCATCCGAGAACTGGGAGTCTTGGAGCGAGTATGTTCAGAAGACCCTCCACTGGGGTTAGACGTGTTCAGGTGAGAAATGGGAAAATTACAAGATTTGGAAAATTAAAGAAAAATTTGAAAAATTGGAAAAAAAAGTTAGATTTTCCAGTAAAAATTTGAAAAATCGAAAAATTGTCCAAAAAATCAAGAAAAAAGGTTTTTTTTCAAAAAATTTTTTTTAGTTCACAAAAAGTATTTTTATATTTTCTGGACTTTCAGTGAAATTTCCAGAGGTTGCAGTCAAAATAGTTCAAATATTTTTCAAATTTCAAATTTTTTATTCAATTTTTGCAAAAATCAGTTCAAATTATGGAAAAAAAAACAATAAAAATCTAAATTGCAAAATCTAAAAAAATGTTTCTGTAAATTTTAGAAAATCCTTTTTTCCATTTTTTTTAAAGAAACGCGAAATTCCAGTAATTTCTATAAATTAGGCGTCAAAATTACTGAAAAATTCGTTGATTTCTGAATTTCCCCACTTTCAGGTGCCCGAGTGCAACGTGGACGCTGTCTACGACCTCCGTGACAAGGACGTCAACTTCTACGACGATGATCAGGGATTCAGACGCCCCCGTTCGAACAGTTCGGATCTTCTGATTCTCCGTAAAACTTCGAGACCCATCTCGTTCAATGTTGTGGGGGTTATTGGTGAGTGGAAGGAATAATTCGAAATTGGAAAAATTGGATTCAAAAAATAAAAGATAAACAGAAAAATAAACTTAATTAAAAAAAAAAATTCAAATTTCCAGAAAATTAGAAAAAAATCCTAAAAATCACACAATCTGATTTTTTTTTTGAATTTTAAAATTGTTCAACTTTTTTTTCGGAATTTTTTATTTGTTGTTTCATGGAGGAAAAAAAATATTCTGAAAAGCACAAAATTTCATTTTTAAAAATTTGAAAAGTCGACTAAATTTTCACTCAATTTCGGTAAAATGCGACAATTTTCATGATTTTGAAATGATTTTTTTCAAAAAATCAATTTAAAAAAACCAGCTATTTTCCAAAATTTTCTGGCTGAATAAATTCTAAAAATCAGATTTTTCCAACAATAAAAATCATTTTGCCCGATTTTCCTCAATTTTTTCCAAAAATAAACGATTTTCAAATTTTGAAACATCAATTTTTATCTTGAAAAATCTTGAAATTCGATTTTTCGTCAAAACCAAATTTCCAGCTTTTTCACAGAGCTTCCAAATTTTTCAAAAAATCAATTTTCAAATTTTCCTGATTTTTAATATTTTTTTTCTATCAAAATCAGATATTTTCAGAATTTTCTAGATAGAACAAATGCTTATCAGATAGCTTTGAATTCAAGATAAATTTTGCAGACCAAAAAACGGACCCGTACCACCAGTACATGTCTGTCATCGACATCTACGAACTCTGCCCAACCAGCTCGAAAATCGTGACGGTCGACGCGAAGATGCCGGCGACAACGACGTTCCAGATAATGCGCGAGAACAACATCACGACGGTCATCGTCTGGGACATGTCCGACGTCTCCAGAATCAAAAGACACATTCTCACGCTGACGGACTGTCTCATCGCGATTCGCAGTCAGCCGAAGCCGAAGGAAGGCGACGTTTTGACAGCGTTGGACCTGGTGTCGGGCAGTTCTCTGGTCGCTGTGCCCGTCTCCGCAAAGATTCTGGAGATTTGCGAGGAACTCCACGTCAACCGACTTCATCGTGTCGTTGTCCTTGATGATAACAAGGAAGTCGTCAATATCATGAGTGTGAGGAGAGTCATCTCGGCCATTCATAAACAGAATAGGTGGGTTGTGAAATTTTTTGCTTTTGATGATTTTTGTGGGTTTATCATCATCACTTCATCAGTGGAGCGCACAGATTTTTTAAAACTTGATTTTTGAAAATTTTGAGAAAAAAATTCAAAGTTGTAAAAATTTTTTAATTGAAATTTTTAGATTTTTGGAGGTTTATCAGTTTATCACTGGAGCGCACTGATTTTTAGAAATTTGAATTTTAGGAAAAAAATTCGAAACCGTGAGAAATTGAAATTGGTTTTTCCAAAAAAAAATGTCGATTTTCAGATTTTTTCCAAATTAAAAAAAAAATGTTTTTTTTTTTAATTTCTATCTTTTTATCAGTAGGCCGCTTTTGTATTTTGCATTTTTCATTAAAATTCTTTTTTTACAATTTTCCAAAGAAAAATATTTTTTCAAAAATTTTCAACAAACTTGTAATTTTTGTTTTTTGGCATTTTTCTGATTTTTCAGATTTTTAAATTTTTTTCAAGTTTTTAAATAATTTTTACGAATTGTGGCAATATTTGAAACAGTTCTCGAAAAAACCCCTGATTTTTTGGATTTTTCTGGAATTTTCTAAAAAAAATTGAAAAAACAGAACAATTGAAAATTTGGATTTTTCTGTTAATTTTCAGCAAAAATGAACGATTTTAAGCTATCAAATTTTCAAAAATAATTTTTTAGAAATTTAAATTTTTACAGCAAGAAGTCACCTATTTTCACACATTTCCATCTTTTTTTTCACTTTTTTCCCCAATTTTATCACTAGAGCGCACTTCTTCCAGATCGCTGCACTTTGCCCAATGGCTCTCGAAACCGATCGGATTGTCCACAATCGGAACATGGGACCACGTGGCGACGATTTGTGTGGATCAGCCAGTCTACAGAGCCATGGAGGACATGTTGGGATTCCACTACTCGGCTCTCCCGGTTACTGATAAGCTGGGAAAGGTGAGAAAGATTGATAAAATGTTAAAACATGTAAATGGTTGCAAAAAAATGTTGAGTGAAAATATTTTATAAAATACGGAAAATTGAAAAATAAATTTTTAAAAAATTTCTGATAGTCTGAATTTTTCAAGTTTTGTGTTTTAATTTCATAATTCTAGAGGAATTTCAAACAAGGTTCATTGAATGAAAAATAATGGAAAATGTAAATTTTCCGAGAATTCATTTTTTTTAAAATTTATTTAAATTTTTGTAATTTTTGATTTTCAGGAAAGTTCGAAAAATTCCTTATTTAAAATTTTTCTTTATTTCCTGTTTTCAACAGAAAAATCTATAAATTCCATTTTTTCCAATTCCAATTCCAGTTTCTGTTTTTCCAGGTCATCGGAGTGATCACCAAAACCGACATCTGCAAGGCCCTTCCCCTCTCGTTCATCGAACCAAAGGCGTGGCTCGAAGAAACCAAAATCGAGGACATTCTGCACATTTGCAAGAGTCAGATATTCATCAGCTCGGCCGATTCCATCGGACAAGTCCTCGACACGCTTCTCAATGCCGATGCACAGACAGCATTCGCCATGCATAATGATAGGGTGGGTGATTTTGAAAAAAATTGAGAAATTGGCAATCGGACGCGGTTCCTGGAAACTGAAACTTATTTTTGGAAAAAAAAATTGATTTTTCCGATTTTCAAAAAATTTTCTTTAAAAAAATAAATTTTCAATTTATTGTCATCAGAGCGCATTTTAGAAAAATTGATATTGATTTTTTGAAATTGATATTTGAAAATACAGAAAAAAAGTAATTTTTTTCTAATTTTCTGGTTTTTTGAAAAAATTGAAAACAGTTTTTTAAAAAACATTTTTGTAAAATTATCATTAGGGCGAGTTTTCGAAAAATCAAAATTTATTCGTTTCAAAATTTGAAAAAAAAATATTTTTTCAAAATTAAAAAAGGTTGTTTGAAAAACCCACGAATTTTCAGAAAATTGTCATTTGAGCGCAATTTCGAAAAAATTGAATTTTTTTGGAAACTAAAAAAGCGAATCTCCAAATTTTAAAAATCTTTTTAAAAAAATTGTTTTTTCTGAAAACCGAAATAAAATTACTCTGTTTCTCATATTTTCAAAAAATTATTTTCGTTCCCATTTTTGAAAAAATGAATCCGAATTCTTCTATTTCGGTGGAGCGCATTTGCATTTTTTTATTTTTGAAAATTTCAAAAGTATCAGAAAAATGAAAATAAGCTCCAAAAATTCATTTTTAAAATTCCCCCTTCTTGCAGGCCGTGGGCGTTGTCTCCCTCTTCGACTTCCTCACCTTCATCCTCCGCTCTCCACTTGCTCCAACCGCCGAAGAGCTTCCAGCCCTACCAACTCCAGAATCCACGTCGAGCAGCATCGAAAACGTCGAGGAGATGTTGCACAAATTGTAAAAAATGCGAAATTCCCGAAAAAAATCAATTTTCCAAAAAATCCCCCAACGTTTTATCCTCGAAATTTCTTGTTTCATCTTTTTCAAAAAAAAATTTCAAAAATTCAAATTTTTGAAAAAAGTTTTTTTTTTCAATTTTCAAAAAATCAATAATCCCTCCCATTTTCCCGTGTAGTTTTCCCGATTTTTCCCAAAAAATACCATTTTTTCCCAATTTTTCCCGATTTTTTTGTAATAATCATATTCTTGTTTTCGCTTCTCTTCCCCCTCTCCTAGAGCTTTATCTCTCGTTTTTTTTTTTAATTTTCCCATTTTTATTGATTTTTTAACTCCCCTACCTCCCCCATTTTTTTCAAAAATTCCCCAAAAATTTCACTTTTTCTATGACAAAATTCCCTCGTTGTTTCCCAAAAATCCAAAATCCATTACAACATAATAACTTATTTTATATATTCAATTTACACAAAATTAATGCTCGTTTCTTCTCTTTTTAAGCCGAAATACACTTTTTTTGTAAAAAAACAAATTATTTGGATTTCGCAAACTTCTGCACGGCGGCACGGACCTCGTCAATGTTCGCAGCGTCTCCCCACTCTTTTTCCAGATGAGTGAAGACGATCTCGTTGTTGGCGATCAGGAACACACCTGGAAGGGAGGGAATTTGAAAATTTTGGGGAAATGCACAAGAATAGACGGGAAAATGCGGAAAATTTGGTGAAAAACGGTGAAATTGACGTTTTTCTGCGTTTTGGCGTGAATCATAGTGTTTTGGCATTGGAATTGACGAGAAAATGCAGAAATTACGGGATTTTAGTGAGAATTCATGTTTTTGTGCATTATCGCGTCAAGTTAGGTGTTGTGGCATTGGAATAGACGTGAAAATACAGACAAATAGAAATTCTGTGAAAATTTGGGGAAAAACGGTGAAAATTAACAATTTTCTGCGTTGTGACGTAAAATGTGATGTATTGGCACTGGAATTGACGTGAAAATGCACAAAATTTCAATATCAGTGAAAATCCGAAGAAAAACGGTGAAAATTTGCGATTTTCTGCATTTCTTCGTGAGTTCTGGTGTTTTGGCACTGGATTTGACGTGAAGATGCAGACAAATTTGAAAATCCGGCTAGAATAATGAACTCGTTGATTTTGTGGGAATTGGAGTGGAATTTCGGGTGAAAATAACTGGAAAAATGGGTTTTTGTGGAAAATCCGCACAATTCTGCTTTTTTCCGTGAATTCTGGTGCTGCGGCACCAGAATTGACGGAAAAGTGCAGAAAAACTTGAACTTTTGAGAAAAATTGTGATTTTTTGAGCTTTTTTGTGGAAATTAGTGTATCTACCACGATATTTGGCGAAAAACTGGAGAAAATTGAACTTTTTGTGGAAATCTGGTCAATTTTTAAAATTTCTGCATTTTTTAAAAATTTGTTTCTAGTCAACTTTGTATTTCTCTGGTTTTTTTCTATTTTTTTTCCATTTTTGTGCATAAAATTCAAATCTTCATTACCTCCCAACAAACGTCCTTCTCCCTTCAAATTTCCCTCGACTTTTGATTTTTTGGCATTGTAAACATTGGAATAAGTGCCGAAACGAAGCATTCCCATCCACACTGGAAGCCATCTTTCGTTCGGTCCGTAGAAGTTTCTTTCAGTGTCCAGATACACTTCTCCGCCAGAAAACCACGATTTGAACTCGTTTGCACCGAGAGTTTCGTGGACGACAGCGGCCTGGAAATTGGGAATAAAGGGAGGGAATTTTTGGAAAATTGGGGGAGTATATTGATTTTTTGAGGAATTTTTAGAAAATAAAAAATGATGCAACTTTTTTGGAAAATTGGAGGGAATTTGAAATTTTTTAATGAAAAAAAATTTAAATTATTTTTTTTTCCAGTATTTTGAAATTTTTCAGTGGAAAATAAAACATTAGTGGAGTTAAAACGATTTTCCTTGAAAAATACAGTTTTTTTAAAATTTTGAAAAATGAAAAGAAAACTGAAAAAAATTTTTTTTTGAAGAATTAAAAAAAACTAAATTAATTTTTTTTCAGTTTTTTATTTTAATTTCTAGTGATAATTTGTGAGAAGAAGTCTTATTTTCTATAAAAAATCAAAATTTAAAAAATTTTGAAAATTGAAAAAATTGTGAAAAAATCGATGTTTTTTTTTGAAAAAAAAAATTTTTTTATCAGATTTTTTGTCAGTTTTTGAAAATTTTTATTTGAAAATTAAGATTACAAACATATTTTCAAATTTGTCCTAATTTTCATGAAAATTGAAAATTGGAAAAAAAATGTAAAAAATTTTTTTGAAAAATAATGTAAAAATTCAAAACAATTGTTTTTTTTTGTTATTCCAAATTTTTATTTTCAAATCAAAATAGAAAAGGATGTTTTTTCATGTTTATTTGATTTTTAAAAAATTTATGAAATTTCAAAAAAATTTTAAAAAATTTTTCGAAATTTTTTTTTGAATTTTTTGTATTTTTTCTTGATTTTTCCAATTTTCCTCAACTCCTCACCAATCCAATGCCATTTTCCTGCAACAACGGCAGCAAAGTATGCAGTTCGGCAGCTTCGCGTCGGCACAGAAGACATCCCGGACGGCGAACCGCCATCACCATTAGAGGACCCTTTTTGAACAGATTTTCGGCCTAAAACATCAATAATCAATAATCAATCGATAATCAATGAATGACTTACCGTAATCTGCTCACTATTATCAACCTGTTCCTTATCAGTTGGTCCTCCACGAATCGGCACCAACTTTGCTCCGGCCAAATGAGCAAAAGTCGGAGCAACAGCTCCGATCGTCAAGTAGGTCGGCAGATTTGCGTAGAGAAGGGCTCCGCCGAGAGCAGCAACGGCTCCGTATCCGAACATTGCCATTTTAGAACTGGAAAATGGGAAATTGAGAAAAATTGTGAAAATCCGGCGAAAAAGCATCAGAAACCGAGAAAAATGAAGTTTTCTGCATTTTGGCGTAATTTCTGGTGCAAGGCGCTGAAATCGACACTCAAAATGCACAAAATTGATTGGAAATTGTGAAAATCCGACGAAAATCCATCAAAAACCAGCAGATTTGAGTGAATCTGCATTTTTGCGGAAGTACTGGTGTATTACGTACAATGCGTTGAAAATGACGCGCAAACAGGGAAATTAGATGAAATATCAGATTTTTAGATGAAAAATGTTATTTTGAGGACTGGAAATTGGGAAAATTTAGTAAAAATTGTGAAAATCCGGCGAAAATCCATCAAAAACCAACAAATTTCAGTGAATCTGCATTTTTGCGTAAATTCTTGCGTATTACGTACAATGCGCTAGAAATGACGCGCGAATAGATGAAATCTACTGGAATCTCCTGGAAAATTGCGAAAATTCGGTGAAAAACAGGGAATTCTGCACTTTGGCGTCAAATTTGGCGCATTGCGTACAATGCGTTAGAATTGACGCGCAAAATTGAATTTTTTGAAAAATCTAATTTTACCGGCAGAAAGTTATGAAAAACAGTCAGAATTCCGTTTTTTGGGTTCAAAATGTTTCAATCAGTTCTTATCACAAAAAACTTCTTTTATAAACCAAAAAATGCTGACAAACCCGACAGAACGAAGTATATTTCAAATGTTTATCAGCTTATCAGTTGGCCAAGATCTTCGAGAAAAAGTCACCAAAAAGTTGCGTAAACAGAGTAAAGTGTAGCCGAGAAACGAGAGGGAAGAGGGGGAAAAAGGAAGAAAATATTTTTTTGGTTTTTGGTGATTTGGGGGTTGAGAGGATGAGATGGGATGGGGAAATTGAAGAAACAAAAACAAAAATTGTTGAAAAATGGAAGCGCGCTCTATTAATAAACTTAAAAATTACAAATTTTGAAAAAAAAAATTTTTTTTGCAAATTTGTATTTTCAATTTTTTTTTCTCGATTTTTCAATTGAAAGCCGCTAAATTCAGCAAGTGCGCTCTACTGAAATTTGAAAATAAAAAATGAAAAAAAAATTTTTTTAAGAGTTTTTTAAAATCAGAAATTTCGTAATTTTGCAAGTGCGCCCCACTGAAATTGTTGAAAAATTGGGGTAAAATTTGAAAATGCAAGTGCGCTCTACCGAAATTTTGCAAAATTTTGAGATCGAAAAAAAAATTTTTTTTTTGAATTTTTGAAAAATCAGTATTTCTAAATGCAAGTGCGCTCCACTGGATTTTTTGAAAAATTGGGGAAAAATTTAGAAAATGGAAGTGCGCTCTACCAAAAAAAAAAATTTCAGCGAACTAAAATTTTTTTTAATTTTTTAAAAATTAGAAAATTTGCAAATGCATGTGCGCTCCACTGAAATTTTTTAAAATTCCAAAAAAAATTAGAAAAGTAAGCGCGCTCTACAAAAAAAATTTTCTGAAAAATTATTTTTTAAAAATCAGAAATTTCACATTTTTGCAAGTGCGCTCCACTGAAATTTTTCAAAAAATTTAAATTGTTCAATTTTTTAAATCTATTCAATTTTCCCTAAAAAACCAGTTCTCCCTCTGAACTTTGAACCAATATCAGTTACACCATGACCCTTACAAGACAAAGAAAATTGTTACACTGTACTAGTGATAAGAGTATCACTATCACTAGTCTTATCACAAGATCAAGATAAAATGTCAAAAACTTTGCTGATTTTATTGATTTTTCCAATTTCCTTATCAATGTCAACTCAAAAATCGCATCTTATCAATGCAATCGCTGATTTCTGTACTAGTCATGACGGTTATGATAGTGGATTTTGTACTGATTATGCGAAATTGAGAAAAGGTAAGGAAGTGCGCTCTATTGAGATTAAATTGAAAAAACAATTTATTTTTTGTTTTTTTAAATTGAAAAGAAAATTTGCAATTTGCAAGTGTGCTCTACTGAAAATTTTCAAAATTTTCAAAAAATGCAAAAAAAAATTTTTTTTTTAATTATCAGAAAATCATGTAATTTTCCAGCCAGAGCCGCTCCAAACGCTACCGTAACCAGTGTGGAGCAAATAATCAATAAAACCGACGGGGCGGAGCATCCGCCGAAAATTGTGGAAAAACCTGGAGAAATTGTGTTCAAGGAGGGAAATAAGACTACGGTAGTTGATCCGAATGAGACAAAAGAACCGGATGAGGAGATTGAGGGATTGAGTGGGTTATTGATTTTTTTTTTGGAAATTAAAATATGAAATTTGAAAATTGAAAAAAAATTTTACATTTTTTTTGAAATTTGTGAAAAATTCAAAATTTTTGATTTTTTTAAAATTATTTTTTTTCAATTTTCAAGCTTATTTCTTTATTTTAAAGAAATGAAATTCTGAAAATTGCACTAAAACTTTCAAATTGGCGCGCACGATTTCTCGCAGCGAAAACTACAGTAAGATTTGCAGTTTTCGAACCAATTTTTGCTAGTAATTCAAATCTTACTGTAGTTCTCGCTGCGAGATATCCCGCGTACTAATTTGAAATTTTTGGTGCAAATCACAATTTTCAGATATGAAAAAATCAGTATTTATTCAATTATTGATTTTTTACAGCTCCCCAACAAATCCGTGACGAACTTCGGAAAATTATTCAAGAAGAAGTCCAGAAAAAGACGATTCAAAAATTGGAGGATGATCCGGTAAGTGTAAATGCGCTCTATTGATAAAAATGAAAAAACATCGAATTTTCATAAATATGAAAGTTCGCTCCATTGACAACTTGCTAGTTCTTTCAAAAAATTGAAAACAAAAAATGGAGAAATCCCCAAGTTTTCATAGAAACGAAAGTTCGCTCCATTGACAATTGGCCATTTTTCCAAAAAAAAATCAATATTGTTCCAGGCTTGCAGTAACCTTCGTGACGAATACGATGAAGTTTGTTTCGCAACTCCTCCATTGGCCGCTTTTCAAGAAACTCGAGAATTCTGTCTAGCTTTTGTAAAAAATTGTCAGAATTCCCTGTTGACCAACATTTTTACGAATGTCAAGTGAGTTTTTGCAATGGGGCGCAGTTGCAATTTTTCAAATTTAGCTTTTTGCATTTTTTGTATTTCTGCATTGGAGCGCACTTCCAATTTTTAAAAATTTGGTTTTGTACGCCTTTTTGCATTTGAGCGCACTTACACTTCATTTACCAAAATGTTCTGTTTTAAATTTTAATTTTACTGTATTTTTGGATTTTTGGAATCTGTTCAATAGAGCGCACTTACATCTACTAATTGTTTTTTTTCCAGAAATTTCAAAGTCGACTTCACTGCCTACTGTAAGAAACACAAGGAACGCTTCCGCTACGTTTGTCCGGATCCGTTGAGATTTCAGAGTTTTGCAGAAGGGGTAAGTTTGCGGAAAAGGCGTTGGAATTGACGCGCAGAGCGAAAAATTGGGAAAATAATTGACTTTTGACAAGAAAGCTGGAATTTTCTGCATTTTGTCGTCAAGTTTAGGGTATTGCGTACAGGGTACTAGATTTTACGCGCAAATCACTGATTTTTGGCGGAAAATACTGCAAATGTTGCATTTTGTCGGTTCAATGTGCTAGATCTTACGCGCAAGTGCACAAAATTCAAATTTTTGAGATTTTAGGTGGAAAATTGTGATTTTGAACTGGTATTTTTGAAAATTCTGCATTCTTTCGTCGATTGGACTGCATTGCGTACAATACATTAGACTTCACGCGCAAGCTGGAAAAATTCAGATTTCTGATGCATTTTGGCCAAATTTTTCATAGATTTGTGAAGTTTGAAATTTTGCGCGTCAAGTATGGTGCATCGTACGCAACTGATCAGAAAAACGGCGAATTCGACGCAAAATAATAGGAAATCATTGTTTTTCATGGAATTTTGAAGGGAATTTGAGGAAAATAGTGGTGAAAACGGATAATTTTATTTTTTTTCAATTTTTTTTGAATTTTGAGAAATTCTGATAAAAAAAAAATGACATTTTTAAACAATTTTCACATTAAAAAAAATCAAAAATCATAATAAATAAATTTTCATAAAAATTAAAAAAAATTTTTTTTAAATTTTCCAACTTTCTGTATTTTTTCTTATTTTTTGCGTTTCTAACCCAATTTCCCCAAAACCCCTAATTTTTAGGCCGTGGACTTCTGTGTCCGCTACAAAGAACGTTGTCCCAAAGAACTTCTGCCCGCCGAACCAGTACCGTTCCACAAAAAAGACGAAGGACACATTTACACACGAGAAATCGAATTCTGGTGTACTCGAACGAAACGGACGGCTTATAACTACTGTACTGAGCCGGAGCTGTTGAAAGTTTACAAGTATGCCATGTTTTGTGGAATGTACAAGTATGCGTGTATTGATATTTACAAGAGGGTTATTTATGGGGGCTAGGGGGTGATTTTTGAATTTTTATAACAATTGATATGTTGTATTATAGCTGATAACTGATAAAAAATAAAATTTAAAAAAGAATAAAAATTTGAAAAAAATTTAAAAAAAAAACATTTTTTTTTTGAAAAATAAAATTTTTTTTAATTTTTTAATCTTTTAATTTTTCAAAAAATCAATAAATAAGCTCTTTTTTCCTATTTTTAATCAATAAACTTTTTATCACTCCTTATCACAAATTCGATCGATTACACCTCTCCTCATCGTCATTTCGAAGCTTATAAGCCGGCAAATAGTGCTCTTTTCCGTCGGTTGAAGGGATCCGAAGGGACGGATGTTTGACAGTGTTGTCACGACCGCCAAGTGAGGTGTAGCCCTGAAAAAATAGAGAAAATAGTGAATTTTTGAGATTTTATGATTTTTTCGTGAAATTTGGTGAACATTTTCGAATTTTGTGGGTTTTTTGAGATTTTTCTGTGATTTGTCGTAAGATGTAGTGTGAAATTATGCTATTTTTGTTCAATTTTTGAAAATTCACTTTATTCCAGTAGAAAATTCCATTGAAAAAAGCGGAGTTTTGAAAGTTGCGCGTCAGATATGTTGTATTGCAAAAATTGCGTACAATACACCGAATTTGACGAGCAAGATTGGAAAAATTCGAATTTTCCCTAATTTCGGGGACTTTTCTATGCTAAAATGGGGAAATTTTGAAAGAAATTGACTGTTTTTGAATTTTTATAACTTGCGCGTCAAATTAGATGCACATGCACCGAATTTGACTACATTTCGCAGAAAACAGCTGAAAAACTCTGAAAATTTCAAAAATCGTTCAGTTTTCCTGATTGCGCGTCAACTTCGGTGCATTGTGTGTAATGCACCAGATTTGACGCAAAAATGCAGAAATTTGTGAAAATCTGTGTTTTTCAGTAATTTTTTTGCAATGTTTGTAGTTTTTTAAGGATTTCAGTTCACAAAAGTGCTAACAATAGCGGAAAATGTTTTTTAGAAAAATCTTGATTTTTGAAGATTCTGGGCTCTTGATATTTGATCAGAATTTCAAAATTTTTAAAAAATGAAATTAAAAAAAAAAAATTAGATTTGTACAGCTTTTTTGAGCTACTTTGCAAGTAATTTAAAACATTTCATTCTCTTTAAAAAATTTTAGTTGAATTTTTCGAAAATTTTAACATTTTCAAAAGTAAATTTCACCAACCTGATCATACAGCTTACAATACGGTACACATAGTCCTCTCAACATGTGCCACACATCGGAATACGTCCAATTGAGTATCGGACACACTCTCAACACTTTGGGCCAATCGGAATCCGTCCATTCCACAGGGGTCTTCATGTATTTCCCATTGGGATCTGTGGCACGGGAACCCATCAGCACCGGGATTATGGAGGGTCGTTGTTTTTTGAGGCCAGCAAGACCGGTTTTCAGGGGACCCGGGAATTCGAGAACTTGGATGTTGTAGCTGGAAAAAGGTAAATTGGGTCTTGAAGCGAAATTTGGAAATTTTAAATTTTGGCGTTTTTTGGGTCTTGACACGAAAATTGTAAATTTGAGAAAATTTAATTTAGCGCCAATTTGACCTAATTTAAATTTTAAAAAACTAAAAAAAAAGAGAAAACAATTTTTTTTTAATTAAAAATTTTTTTTCGAATTTTTGAATTTCGCAATTTTGATAAGCTCTTTTCTGATAATTGATATCTATCTGATAAAGAAAAAAAATAACTCACAACTTCGCAGCGTCAATAATAAATTGAGTGGCTTCTGGAAATTGGTCCTCGACCATAATGTGGAATCCTTGGATCGGCGTTCCGGGACCGTATTTTCTGGAAAATAAATGGAAAAATGGATGGGAAATTGAGAAAAAAATGGTTTTATCAAATAGGAATATTTTGAGAAACAAGATGAAACTGGTTTTTGGAAAAAAAAATGAAAATCAAAAATTCAAAAAAAATTTAGAATTTTTTTTTCTCTTCAGAAAAATCAAAAAATTAGAAATTTTTTTTTCAATTTTTCAAAACACAGATTTTATAAATTTACTGTTAAAAATGATAATTATCACCCAAATAATGTTCCAGGAATCAAATTTCAGAAAAATTTTAGAAAAAAATTTTTCAAAAAATTGTTTTTTCACTTCAAAAAAAAAATTTAATCAAAACTTCTGAATAATATCACAAATTCAATGATAAAAAATATGGAAAAAAAAAATTTTTTTGGAATTTTTTCAAAACTAATTTTTTTTTCAATTTTGATGAATTTCTTATAAATTTCATCGCATTTTCCAGAATAAAAATTACAGAAAGAAGAAATAAAAAATTCAAAAATTCAAAAAGTTGTGAAAAATCGAGATTTTTCATTGATTTTTATCGATTTTCTTTCAAAAATCCAAGTTTTCTCCGTTTTCTTTTATCACTTCCTTATCACAATCCCTTATCACTCACTCATCAACTTTCAACCTCAACAAGTGCAACAAAACAGTACAATCCTTGCCACCATTAAACGAAAGAGCTATCTGATCCAATCGATACTCTCCAATAATTCCATCGACAATCCGTTCGGCTTCTTCCAATTTCCTCACAAATTCCACGTTTTTCTCCACTTCCGCTTCCCGTTTCTTAAACTCCGCCCACTTTTTGGCCGTTTCCATCCAAGCGTGTGAATCGTAATAAACAACGTGTCCGTGGAGCATTTCACGTAGAGCTGATAACACGATTTGCAGATTTTCAGGCGATTCCGCTTCGATTGTTAGCTTGGTTTTGTAGAATCTGAATGAAATTTTAGAAAATTCCAGAAAAACTTATTTAAAAATCTAGAAAATATTAGAAAAATCTAGAAAATTCAAAAAATTTTTTTAAATTTTGGAAAAATTCTAAAAAATTTCAGAAATGTTTAAAAAATTTTAGGAAATTCTGAAAAACTCTTCAAAAAATCCCAAAAAAATCTAGAAAATTCTAGAAGATTCCAGAAAATTCTTGAAAAATCTAGAAAATTTCGGAAGTTTTAGATCATTCTAGAAATTTCTAAAAAATGTCTAGAAGATTTTAGAAAATTATAGAAAATGTCAGAAAACTCTAGAAAGCATTTTGGAAATTTCAAGAAATTTCCAGATAATTTTAGAAAAATTCTAGAAAATTTTAGAGACTTCCAGAAAATTCTAGAAAATTTCTAGAAAAATTTTAGAAAAATTTTATTTTTTTAAACTAGAAATTAGGAATTTTCGAATTTTTTGCACTGTTTTTTTTTCAAAAATATTACAGATGTTTTTAATGCAATTTTGATAGGAACTGAAAGTTTTTCTTTTCTTGGAAAATTAGATTAATTTTCTTTTGAAATTTCAGAAAATTTTTGAAATTTTCAAATTCCCATCTTTTCCCGCCAACTAACTTATTTTTCATCTCCGGATAACTGCCAATTTGAACATTTTCCTTTTCAAATTTCGCGGCTAAATCTGTCAGATTTTTCGAGAATTCAAATTCGTCCAAATCCGTAAAAACCGTTTCATGGTGCATTGACAGGCGTTCGTCAAGGGGGAAGAGTTGGTCCTAAAATTAATGGATTATTGATTTTTTGAATGAAATTATTAATTTTAAAGGTGATAAGTGATTAATTGAGTGATAAAAAATTGTTAGAAAATTTGAAAATTTTGAAAAACATTTTTTTTTCAAACTTTCATAAGTCAATCAATAATTAGGATTACTGTACCTGCAACTCATCAAAAGCCTTCTCACAAAACTTTGGAACTCCCGGCAGAGCTACGACATTGCCGACTCGGACCACTGGGAACGTGCTGACGGCACCGTCCAATTTCTGGGTTCCCCAAAGGAGTTGGGACATTTTTGGGATCTGAAAAATGGAAAATGGTGATAAGGTGATAAGAAAGTGACAATTAATATCATCCTTGCATCTGGAAACTGAAATTTGCATTCAAAATAAATTTTTTTTCAAATTGGCGCGCACGATATCTCACAGCGAAAACTACAGTAAGATTTGCAGTTTCCAAATCGAATTTTCTAGAAATCACGAGAAATGCAATAATTGATTCGAAAACCGCAAAATCACTGAAATTTGCAAATCTTACTGTAGTTTTCGCTGCGAGATATCGTTCGCGGCAATTTGAAATTTTGAATCCGAAACTTTAGTTGCAACGATAATGAAAAATGTTTCCGCTGATAAGATGATAGCAAAACAATATTATAAGATATTGATGAAAATTGATAAAATAGAAAAGAGGCATTCCAACATTGTCTAGACAGAAGAATCGGGAACTTTCTCTAGAATGCTATTGCTATTTTGAGTAATCAGTGTGTCGTGTAATAGTGACGTTGCCCTAGCGTTGACTAGTCCGCGCGGAAAAGAACGCGGAAAAGTTTCCGCCGCGCTCTGCGTCTCTATCAGCGGAACTGATAAAGGTGATCTTTGGAAATTGAAGGTAAAGTGACTAGAATCACGTATTTTGTAATGGATTAGTGATTTACTTTTGCAGATTTTGAAAATTTTTGAAGTGATGATGATAACAAAATTGAAGATAAATTGTAAAATTCAGAACTGATTCTTTTGTAATGAAAACTTAGAAAATTTTTTTTGTTTTCAAAATTTTCAGAATTTACGAATTTTTTAGTTCAAAATTTAATTTATTTCAGCTTTTTAAAAAAAAAATTTCAAAAAATTTGAATACATTTTTTATATTGTTTTTTTTTGCTTTCTGATTTTCGGAATAATTTCCTGTTTAAATTCGAAAAAACGCAATTTCTCTATTTTTACTGGATTTTTCAAAAAACTAAAATAATTTTTTTTTTTACAATTTTTGCGATTTTTTAGATTGTTTTTTTTTCAAATTTTTTGAATGATTTTCCGTTAAAATTAAAAATTTCTTTTTCAGAATTCATTTCTCGGAATTGTAATATTTTAATTTTAATTCTTCTCATTTTCGTCCAAATTTTTGGGAACATTTTTCTTGAAATTATGATGGTTTTTCAGAATATTTTATTCAAATATCTCTGTTGAATATTTCCCTTTATTTTTTCAACATTAGACTAAATTTGTGCCTACCGTGCACAACTTTTCAGTGGCCATTCTCAACACCTCCTCCATTCCTTCTCCAACTCCTTCGGCTCGTTTTTTTGCCGTGTAAATTGGAAGAAATCGATTGATTGCCTGACGGATCTCATCAGAAAAGTGAAGTTGATCCGTGAAGGCGTGGGCTAGGCCTGGAAAATAAAAATTCAAAAATTCAAAAAAAAATTTTTTTTTGGTTTTCTAAATTGTCTAGATTTATTGACAATTTGTTCAATTTTTGAATTTAAATTGTTTCAAATTTTTCAAAAAAAAACCTAATCACTGATTATCCCTCACCCAAATACGTCTTATCATCATGCGTTGGTCCGACTCCTCCACTCGTTATCACAAAATCATAGGCACTCGAAGCGGCATGGATTTCACGAGAAATCTCATGAATATCATCACCAACGACGCAAATCTGCAGAAGGAGAGGGTTACTGTAGATGTGTGCATTTTGTCGTGGGATATCAGAAATCTGGTTTTTTCTGGGTCTCGTCAAAAAACCCAAAAAAATCGAAAACAAACTTTGATCAAAATTTCTAGTAAAAAAAAGGGGGAAATTTTTTTTTTCGAGTTGGGTCTCGCCACGAAAAGCTACAGTAAGCTAGAAAATTGGAAAATTGCAGATTTTTTTCAAATATCAATTTTTAGCAAGTTTTGATATGATTTCCCAAAAAAAAAAAGATGATTTTGAAATTTTTTTGGATACCACCACGAAAATCTAAAAAAAAATTACAAAAATGTTTTTTTTTCAGATCAAAAATTTTTTTTAAAAATATATATATATTTGCTTCTTTTGTGAAAATTTCTGCTCATTTTTGACCATTTTTCTCAAATTTTTCGCCTATTTTTCCGAAAAACAGAATTTAAAAATTTCGGGATGGGTCCCACCACGAAAACATACAGTAACCCGCCAAAAAGCTCATTTTCATCCAAAAAATTTCAAAAAATCGAAATTTTATCAATTTTCCACCAAACTCAATCAATAAATTTGAGAAGTTTCGTATGGGTCTCACCACGAAAAGCTACCGAAACCCTAAAATTAAAAAAAATTGTTTTTTCTGGAAAAATTTCAAAAACTAGGAAAAATTCCAAAAACTCATTCTTTATCATTATGTTCAAATTTTTCACCTATTTTCCCTAAAAAAACACTTTTAAAATTTTTGAATGGGTCCCACCACGAAAACCTACCGTAACCTTCAAAAAGCTCATTTTCATCCGTTTTCACTCATTTTTTCACCAAAATCCATTATTTTTCTCCATTTTCCTGTAAAAACTCACTTTCTTAATGTTCACCCCCAGCGTATGAAGTCGTTTACACAAAAAATGCGAATTTGTGTCTTTGGTGGTTCCCTTGAGAATCTCATCACCAATCACCACGATCGCCGCTGTTTTTCTCGTCGGCATTGATTGGATTATCGATTTTCCGACGGTGGAGCTGAGGCGCATAAAATCGCTGTGATAAGGAAGTGATAAGGCAAGGTGATAAGAAAAATACAAAAAAAAGAGAAGAATCTGGTTACAAATCCATTGAAAAATGGGAAAAATCCACAAAAAATGGGGGAAAACTGGGAAAATCAGGAAATATTCATTTTGGTGATAAGCCGACTACAGTGTAGTTTGTTATCAGTACAAGTTCTGATTTACGGGTTTCTGAACACATTTTTGCACATGAATCATTGCTAAAAAATCGATAACCCAGAAAACGAATAAATTAGAGACAATTGAAGAAATTGGACGTTATACACATAAAATGGAGAGTTTTAGGGAAAAAAAAATAAATTTTAATTTTTTTGAATAAATCTGCAGACGTTTCGATAAAAATCGATGAAATTCAAGTGGAAAGAAATTAGAAAAAAAATAAATTTTTAAAAATTTAATTTTAGGGGGGAAAATTGGGGGTTTTTTTGGCGAGTTCTTGCTGAATTTAGATGGCATAGGTCATTTCGACGATATCTCTGGCAATGTTCTTTCCAGTGTCACTTGGAACGGCGTCTTTGAGACGGGCAGCGATTGTCGACATGTTGCGGTTTTTGGCGAGCTGAAATTATAGGGATTTGAGAAAATGACCCAGATTTGGGGGATTTTTGGGAAATTTAATGTAGTTTTAGATTCAAAAATTTATTTACATAAATTTCAATTTTCTAAAATTGAATTTTGGATTTTTTTTGAAATTCGGAAAATTTTTCGAAATTTATTTTTATTTTGGGTAAATTCGATTTTTCCACAGATGAAAGAAAGATGGACTTTTTTTTGGCCTACTGGAATTATGGGAATAAAAAAAATTTTCATGGAAAAATTTGGATTTTTTGGGAATATTTTAATTTCAGATTCAAAAATTTATCACAAGTTTTGAAAATTGAATTTTAAAAATTTTGAAAACTTGGAAAAAATTGTTATTTGATTTTTGGATAAATTCGATTTTTTTCCCGATTTGAAATTTTCATAATTTAATGGGTCTCGTTACAAAAACACAGGTTTTGATAAATTCTGGGCTTCTATTAGACTTCTCGCTATTTTTTTGAAACAAGAAGGGAAAATAGAGAATTTCGGTCAATTTCTAAGAAATTCTAGAATTTTAAAGCAATTTTTTTGAAAATCATTGGCTTTCATACGTTTTGCCGAATTTCACAAAAAAAAAACAGAATTTTACGTAATCTGGATTCTGGAAAAAATAAGAAAATCAATTTTGCTTTTCCGGAACATTTTTTCTAACATTTTTGAGAAATAAGAATTAAAAAAAAAAATTCGTATCAACTGTACCGTTTGATTTCAATGTTTCCGAATTTTTTTAAAAAATTCGTATCACTCACTCGAATAACAGAAGAATCTCCCCACATGACAGTGACAATGGACTGAAGGAGTCGGATGATGGCGTCTTCAGACAGGTATCCGAACGAGGCGACGTCTTCTATTCCAGTCATGATGGCTCTGAGAAGGTCCTCCTTTGGTCCCAACTGTTCGACTTGCTCCGATTGCTTCAGTAGAGCCAGGGACCAGTTGGCGAGGGCCGTGGCAGCAGAAACTTGCAGAACACTCTTCTCATTGGACAGTTGACGGACGACGAGGGGGGCCAATGTGGAGAGTTCGGAAGAGGAGAAGAGGGAACGACCGGATGGGTGGGCAAACGAGTTGGCGATGCATCTGGAACAGTTAGAATTAAAATGATTGGAAAATTGATGGAAAACTGAAATTTGAAAAAATAAATGGTTTTGAAAAAGAGGAAAAATCGAGAAATTAGAAAAAAACAGATTTCTAATTTTGAAAAATCGCGGTATTTTACTTTTCTCAATGTTTGTAAAAATTCACATTTTCTAATTTCAGAATTTTCACAAGCTTTTTAGTTTTTTCAATTTTCTAGCAATTCAACAAAAACATATTCTGGAAAATTATAAAAACTGCAAATTGAATTTGAAACAGAAGGGAAAATTGAGAAAATCGAGGAAAAAAATCAGATTTTTAAAAAAATGTTTTTTTTTAAATTTTGCAGAATCGCGGAATTTTCGAAAAATGAAAAATGAATTTCAGAAAATTTTTGCGCCAAATCTGATTTTTCAAAATTATTTTTGGGATGAAAAATAATTTTTTTTTTAGAAAATCAAATCTTTTTCAGGTCAGATTTTTTGAAAAAAATGTGTCCTAGCTTTAAATTTTCCATTCCAATTATTGAGAATTTTTTATTTGAAATTTTTCTGGTAATCAGGAATTTTTATTTTTAAAAATTTTGAAAAATCTGAAAATTGAAAAACAAATCATTTTCAGCTCAAAAACACATATTTAGCTCAAATTTTTCAAAATAAGCCCCCGTTTACCTGCACACCAAGACCTTCAACGGCACATCATCGGGATCGGAGACGAGGATGGCGATGAGCCGTCCGACGAGTTCGGCTCCACGTGGATTCTGACAGAAGTAGGTGTTGAGAGAACGGTGGAGAAGGGCGATTCGGAAGAAGTCGAGGACGGGGGTCAGGTATTCGACGGACCTGGAAAGAAAAAATTGAAATTGGAATTGAATAAAAATAAATTAAGTAAAAATTTGAAAAAAAAACTAGACACTAAAAACAAAAAATTTTTTAAATCAGAAATTTATTTTTTAGAAAAATTGAACTGACCACTGAAGAGCGAGTTCCAGTGCGGATTGAGCCAGTTCCGACGAGTATTCCGAAGTGATCGGTATCAGAAGGAGCTCTTCGAGACTGTTGAGTTGGTCGGGGTTGAGTTGGAAAGCGTCTTGTTTCTCGTTGAACTCCTTCAGACGAGCAACCGCCTTCTCGCCTTTTCCGGCCAGGCCGATCTGAAAGGGGGGAAAATAAATTAAAGAATAAGGGAATTTTTGTTTTAGAAGAAAAAAAGGCGTTTTTAAAATGAAATTTTATAGAAATCTAGAAAAAAAAAATGCAAATGCAGTTTTTCCAATTTTTGAAAAATCCTCATAGTTTTTGAATGAAAAAATATGGGAAATTGAGGAAATTTTGAATTTTTGAAACTTCGATTTTTTAATTTTTCTGAAACTAAAAAAATTAATTTTTTTTAATTTTCAGAAAAATAAATTTAAAATATCAGGAAAAAGTTCTAAAAATTCAGAAAATAGTCTAGAAAATCAGAGAAACTCTGGAAAATTACCTAAAAATCAAAAAATCTGAAAATTCCACGAAAAATTTAGAAAAACTCCAAAAAATCTAGAAAATCAGAGAAAACTGTGGAAAATTCTAGAAAAACTAGAAAAATGTTCCGAAAATTCAAAAAATCTGGAAAATCAGAAAAACTCTGAAAAATTCCAGAAAAATCGAAAATGAAGACAAAATGTTTTTTTATTCTGAAAAACCTAGAAAATTGAGGAAAACTCTGAAAAACTCCCAGAAAATAAAAAAAAAACAGGAAAACCCACACAAATTCCGGAAAAAATTAGAGACCCTCCAAAAAAACTTTGGAAAATCAGGAAAACTTTGGAAAATTCAGGAAAATCAGGCCAAAACCGCAAAAATCCACTTGAATTTTCAGAAAATCGTGAAAAATTCAAGAATCAGGCAAAAAACTCAAATCTCCGCCAACTTTTCGAAAATTTTGAAAATGTTGAAAATCAATCTTGTCAAATTTTGCTTAAATCTATCTTTTCCTATTCAAAAATTAATCCAAAACCAAAAAAAATCATCCTCACCGTATAATAATCAGGCACCGGAACCAGCGGCCCTCTCGGCTTCTTCTTATCCTGCGGAATCGACGACAACGGCACAGCATGTCTTCCCGTGTTCTCCGAAGTCCTGTATCCGCCCTCTCCAGTCAACGGATCCCCAGAGAAGTCGGCTCCGAATCCTCCAGCACCACCGCCTCCAGGCACATATCTGCCCTGTCCCGTGAACGGATCAGCTGCCGAATTGCCAGCGGATCCTCCAGATCCTCCCGGGACATACCGCCCTTCTCCCGTAAACGGATCCTGGTATCCAGAACTGGAAGCAGCGGATCCTCTCGAGATCTTGTCCATTTCCTGACTGATCATGGCGGCTAGGGCTGGAATCGTCGACACCGGCAATCCCTTCTTCTCGACGAATCGCTGAGCCGCGAACTCGGGGCTCTCGGTGATGTTGAACGGCATCTTCATCTCGTCGCCGGTTCCGAGACTCACTGATAAGGCGTAGTCGTATTGTTCGTTGTCGACGACAACTTTACGACCTGGTTTGGCTCCGAAGGCACGTGCTTCTGGGATGTTGGCTTTGATGTATTCGATGATTTCCTGGAAAATTGAAAAATTGGAATTTTTTTGAATATTCGAAAAATGACATGTTTGGGAATAATTTTGAAAAATTGAAAAATGCAAAAAAAAAAAGGAAAATTGAAATTTTTAAAAATTGAATAACGCTGAAATTGAAAATTCGAGTTTTTTTTTAATTTTCAAAAAGAGGGGATTTTTTCATTTTTCCCAGAATTTCGATTTACAAAATTTGAAATTTTTAAAACTGTTTGCGAGTTCAAAATTTGAGAAAAAATTAAAATCAAGTTAAACTTTTCATTTTTGAAAATTCAAAAATTCAAAGAAACGAAAATTTTTTATAAATTCAATTTTTTTTCTAATTTTTTTTTCAGAGAATTTCAAATACAAAATATGCGATTTTTTCAAATTTTGATTAAAAAAAAAATTTTACAAAATAAAATTTTTTTTCGGGAAAAGTTTCAAATTGCGGTATTTTTTTCCACTTTCAAAATTTTCTGAAAATCAGAAAAAACTTCTAGATAATTTTTGTGCAAGCTGGAAATTAAAAAAAAAAAAATCAAAAAATTTGCTGAATTTATATTTTTTGAAATTTAAAATTCAGAAATTTGAAAAATATCGCTCATTTCAAATTTTCAAATTTTTGCTGTATATTTTTTTAAATTTCAAATTCTAAAAATGGAAAAAATTTAACTTTTCAATTTTTGGAATTTCAAAAATTCAATTTACATTTAATTTTCAATTTTTTTAAAAAACTCAAAATAAAAAAATCCCCCTTACCGCCAAATAATGCATCGGGAGCTGATTCTCCTGAATAAACTCCTGCGCAGCCAAGCCCGGATCAGTGCCCTTCCGATAGTTCAGACTGAGCTGCGTCGGTCGATCATCGACATCGACCTTGATGGTCACGACGTCCGACGCCTCCTTCTCCATCCGAGCCATCTTCTGCGTGACCTTCGAAACGACCTCAGCATCCATGGCTTCCCGAATGTCCTGCGATGCCTGACGTTCCGGATCATTCGAGAACACGTAGATCCGACCGTCGGATCCAGCGACAGCGATATCCGATGATGGAAGAACCCGAACATCCCAAGTAGTGGCTGCAGGCAGCTCGACGACACTCTCTGAGACAACTGATAGCTTATCAGTGACAGTGTCCTTATCAATCCGCCAGAATTCGAGTGTTCCGTCCTCTCCGCTGGTGAGAATGTGAGAATCCGACATCGTCATACTGTAGATGTACTCGTGGGCCTGAGTCGCAAACTTTCCCAGTGGACCTCTCGATTTGACATCCCAATGAATGATGGTTCCGTCGTTGCCAGCTGATAAGAAATGCGAGCCTGATAGCACTGATAAAGCACGGACGACGTCCGTATGGCCGCGGAACACGCCGATCGTCTCGTCACGGCGCCACAGACGGATCTCCTTATCAGCACCACCCGTCAGATAGTGATCGGGAAGATCTGGGAAGGAGGCGAGAGCCCAGACGGACATGGTGTGGCCGTGACAGCGAAGGGCCTGGAAATTGAGAAGACTAATTGATAAACCGGGGATTTTTGGATGTTTTTTGGGAAATTTGAAGAAAATTAGACAATGTTCGATTTTTCCAGATTTTTACAATTTTAAAAAAGCGGGAAAATTTGAAATTAAAAAGAATTGAACAAAAATGTTTTTTATGAAAAAATTGTTTTTTTGAATGTTTGTCTTTTTTTTTCTATTTTTTCAGGATTTCTGGTTTTTAGTTGACTTTTTCCCATTTTTTCTCCAATTTTTTAATGATTTTTCATAATTTTCCCCCGATTTTCCTCATTTTCCCACCGTAAACGTATCCTTTTGAAGATCAGCTATCGGCCAGATGATCACATTGGTATCCCATGATCCGCTGAGCATATGCGTCATTTTTTCGTTGACGTGCATGCAGGAAACTGGAATTTTCATGATTTTTGGCGGATTCTTATGAAAAATTACCGTTGTTCTCGTGCTCCCTGAAAGTTTGGACCGGTTCCGGACTTCCCGACGCGTAGACTGCGATTGTTCCGTCTTTTCGGCCGACGAAGAGTCTGGAAAATTTGGTTTTGATTTTTTATGAATTGATTTGATGATAAGGAAGGTCTTAGTAATTTTCTAGATTTTTTGGACTTGATAGAAAATTTTTTGAGATTTAAAAAAAAATTCTAATTTTTTTTAGAATTTTTAAAATTATGAAAACGATTTTCATTTTTTCAAGCTTTATCGCAATTTTATAATCATATTTGGATATGTTTTGAGTTTTTAGAAAATATCAGAAAATTTTAAAAATTCAAATAAAAATTTTAAAATTTTTTTTTTGAATTTTCAAAAGTAAGAAAATGTTTCTGAATTTGAATTTTTTTCCAAGGTTTTCTGATATTTTATAATTTTCAATTATTGGTTTGATGATAAAAAAGCTTTTGGGAACTTTTCAGATTTTTCGGAATTTTTTCAAAATTTGAAAAATTCAAAACTCAAAAATTTTATTTTTCAGAATTTCGAAAATTTATGAAAATGGTCCTAATTATAAGCTTTTTTAAAGCTTTTCCTTGATTTTATAATTTTTAAAATTATTTTTCTGCATTTTCCACCAATTTCCCCCAGCTTTCTCCCTTTCCTCACCTCCACCCATCCTCCAGTTCGGCATACGCCAACGAATTCACCACCAACGTCTTCGGCTGCACAAACGACAGAACCTTCTCGAACTTTCCTCCCCGTTTCCCCCACCAATGCACCGTATCATCACGTCCACCCGATATCAGCGTTCCCGCCTCCGTCACCGCCATCATTTTCACATCGGACTTGTGCGCCTCGATCACTTGCGAAATCACGTACGATTCGATCTGGAACTTTGCGAAAACGGGCGGTTTTGCACGAGATTTCCCGGGTTCCTTACGTTTTCCACGGGTTTCGTCGTCGTCGTGTCCATTGGCTCGCCGGCGGCTGTGTTTTCTGCCATTTTCCTGGGAGATTAATTGATTTTTTTATAGAAACTCAAAAGAAAATCGAGGAAAATCAAGAAAAATTGAGAAAATCCAGAAAATTCCAGAGAAAACGTGTCAAATTGAGGTAAAATCATCAAAAAGCGACGTTTCGAAATTCGAACGACACTCCGAATTTCCGCCTGCGGACTAGAAAACTCCAGCTTTTCCTAGGCCACGGCCATCAAAAATGGGCGGTTCTCGAACAATTTCAAATTTGTTTCGCCGTTTTTGGCCTAATTTTTATCGATTTTTTCGGTTTTTCGTGGTTTTTATTGATTTTCTTTAATTTTTATTGATTTTTTCAGTAAAATGAGCTCCGGAAGTGTAAATCGCGGTGGTGTAGCCGACAAAGCCGTCCAACTAGTCCTCGAAATGAAGCGAAACCCGGATATTCTGCCGCCATACAATGTTTGTCGGGTTTTCCCAATTTTTCAATGAATTTTGCTTGCAGACAGAGCTAATGCGTCAATGTCAAGCGCAAATTGAAGATTTATACCAGAAAAATGCGGTTGATGTGTGAGTTTTCCGGAAAAATCGGGGAAAAATCGATTTTTTTCAGCGAAAAGCTGCAAAACGACGATTTGCCGAATACGTCAATGCTACAACCGAGATTAGCCGCTATTTGTCATATTCGAGTGGGTTTTTCATGGAAAATCTAGAAAAAACGGGAAAAAATCGGGAAATTTGAATTTTTCAGCGCTGCATGCTGGCTTACGTGAACGAAAGAAAGAATCGGATCCGATCGTTCCGCTGGAAATACGGAGGAGCTCTTCCCACGTCTGTTAGGGTAACTTTTATCATTTTTTATCACTTTCCACCCAAATTCGCCTTATCCCCGTTCAGAACGCCCTCTGCGACGCGGAAATCCAGTTTTTCAACGAATACTCCAGCACTTTGGCTCGTTATCAGTCGAATCTTGGTGATAACGGTGTCAATTTGCTTCTGCTCACCGCACCGCCCAAATCACTGTTCGTCCAGGTCCGCGCACTCGAGGATTATGGAGAATTCGAGACTTCTGATGGAACTGTCGTTCAGTTGACTAGGGATAGCTTGGTAAAAATTCAAAATTTTTTTGATTTTTTGAAAATTGATAAGGAACAATTTTTTAATCATAAAATAACAATTTAAAGCAGAAAAAAATAAAAAAAAATTTTTTTTTTCAAAAAATCAGGATTATCACCCCTTATCACCTCATCACCTTATCACCATTTTTCTCTAACCCCTCTCATTTTCCAGCACTCTCTCCCTCGTCAAGATTGCGAAATGCTCATCCGTCAAGGTGTTCTCGAGTTGGTCCACTGATCCTAATCTACTGATAACTTTTTGATAATCTGATAATTTTTATCCCGGGTGTTTTCTTATCACTGATAATCATGATGAAATGTAAATATTGGGTTTTGCAGCGAAAATTAGAAAAACTTTTAAAAATCAAATTTCGTTCCGAAACCCATAATAATGAACTATGCATTTTCGCTGATGGTTTTTATCATTTTTTGGCATTCTCCAGATAATTTCGTCACTGATTCTGTTATCATTTTTCTTATCAATCACTGATATGTGTTCAGGAAATGTCCTACAGTCCACCGATGAAACGGCCTCGGCAAGAAAGTGATTTTGTCGTCGAATCGGACTCGGACATTGAATTCGTCGAGGAGATTCAGGGAGGATACGGTAAACAATTCAGTTTTTTATGAAAATTAAGAAAAATGAATTTATTTAATTTAAAAAAAAAATTAAAATCAGATTCTGATGCTTCAGAAATGAAAATCTGATTTTTCAAAAAAAAAAAAATTTTTTTTACAAAATTAATTTTTTAAAATTTGAAATAGAATAAAATAAATTATTTTTTTTTTCAAAATAATACAAATCATATTCTAATGCTTCAAAAAAAAATTTTTTTTCAACTTTTCAAAATTTTCAAAAAAATTTTTTTTTACAAATTAATTTTTTTTCCAACTTGCTTATTTTTCAACAATAAAACCCCTTTTTTCCTATTTCTCCCTATTTTTCCGTTTTTTATAATTATTTATTGTCAAATTAATTTTCCAGCTCCACGAAAACGACGATATGGCTATGATTGGGACTCGGACAGTAGTGACATTTTCAATCAGAATTATGGTAAAAAATTCACTTTTTTTAAACGAAAAACTGATGATTTTCTGATATTTGTTTGATTTTTCGACAATGGGTCTCGCCGCAAAAAGTGCAAAATTTTCCTGAAATTCTCAAAAAAAATTTTCAAAAAATTTAGCTTGAAAAATGAGAAAATCCAGTTTTTTAAAGAAAAAAAATCATAAAATTTAGCTTTCAAATCGACGTATTTTTGGACGTAGATTACGAAAAAAATATCCATTTTGAAGGGTTCAGTTGAAAAATTTTCACTATGACCAAAAATAGGTCAGCTTCAGTGCTGAAATTTCATAAATGGTCAATTTTCCCGGAATGGGTCCCCTTCTTTTTTCGAGATTTTTTGATATGATATGTATCTAAGGTCGTTTTACTCAAAAATAAAGAAATCTCGAAAGGGACCAGTACTAAAATTTTCAGGAGATTGAAAAAATTGAAAAAATTCCACTTTTTTGCACTATGACTATTTTTTAGAATTTTTTTCAGAACTTTTTATTGTGATTTTCGTACTCTACGACCCAAAAAACCCCAGGGGAAAAAGTTTCAGATTTATTGGACAACTTTTTTGTGAGCCCGTTTTTGCTCCGGGGCTCCGCGAGCCGGTGAGCGAAAAATCCAAAAGTTGTCATTTTAGACTTAGGGTCCCCCATAGTATCCCTATGCAAAATATCAGTCCAATCAAAAATACTTTGGGCTCCTGTGAAATGGCTTGTCGACCATTTACGAATAGTCTCTCTTAATTTTTCCACAATTTTCCAGAGGTCGCCGACGAATCGCTGGACAAATTCCTTGGTAAATTCCCGACAACAGTAATCACACAACCCATCTATCCATTCCCATTTCCTCCGTTTATCGCTGAATCGAACATGCTGGAATACACGTGTTACGGAATGCAACAACGACGGGATTATCTGAAGAAAGGCGCGATGCTTGTCAGATATCATGACGTGGAAACGAGTCGGAAGTTGTTTGTGGAGACACGGCTGCGATTTAGTGCTGATCCGCTGATGAGCCATGTGAATTTTGTCGTTGCGTTTGTTATCGGCAAGAAATTGAGACCTTGGGTTTATGGGATTCTGGGGGAACGGTTGGCTCATGGACAGTCGGAGGTTGGAGAGAAGAGGAAGTTGGTCACGAGGAATCGAAGACCGTTGAGACCTAAGTGAGTGGGTTACGGGGAAAAAAACGTCAGAAATAGGGGAAAATAAGAACCTATTTTAGGAAAAATTAAAAAAATTGAAGGAAATGTCGAAAGAATTTTTAAAAATCTGGAACATTTTTTGTACAAAAAATATTTTTATTCCAAATATTTAGCCCGGTTTTTCTCTGTTTTTTTTTAAATTTTGTCTGAAAATGACACTGATTGTGAGAGTTTGAAAAAAGTTATATTTGGAAAACGATGTTTTTTTTTTTAATTTCAAATTTTCAAGAAATTTTAGGGAAACAAAGCTTTCAATATAAATTTTTGAGAATGTGAAAATATCGCTGAAAAAAATTTGAAAAAATGCAAAAAAAAGTGGAAATTTTTTGTAAGAATTGAAAATCAATTTTCAAAAAAATATTCTAAAAATTTGAAACTAATTAGCGAAAAATTGGCTTGCAAAAATTTTCGAAAATTTTTTTTTCAGTTGAACCATGTTGAAAAATTTTATGAAAATAATGCTTTAAAAAATGTAAAAAACATGAATATTTCATTTAAAAAACCCCAAAAGTTAGCTCAAAAAGTTGAAAAAAAATTATGTAAAATTGAATAATCAAAAATTTCGAAATTTCTGATGGTTTCGCTACGAAATTAATTTCTGTAATTTAAAAAAAAATTTCTCACATTTTTTTCTTTTTTAGTTCTTCAAATTTCTATGAAAATGCGATATTGTTATTGGAACCGGGAACAGTATTTGGAAAAAAAATTTTAATTCTGTATTATCGTTGCATCCAAAAGTTGCCGTTCGCATTAAAAATTTCAAATTGGCGGGCACGATATCTCGTAGCGAAAACTACAGTAAGACGTGTGTTTTTAAGTGTTTTCTGGCTAATTTTGAGTTTTCCGACTGTTTTTGAATGAATTATTGCATTTTTCGCATCTTCTGACAACAATTCACTCGAAAATAACCCAAAAACACTGAAAATGCACGTCTTACTGTAGTTTTCGCTACGAGATATCGTGCGCGCCAATTTGAAATTTTGAATGCGAGCGGCAACTTTTGGATGCAACGATAATATTTTCCATTTTTTTTCGGTGAAAGTCGAAAATTTTATGTCACGATGATACAATTTTTTTAAAATTCAATTCTAAAAAAAATTTTTTTTTCACCCTCAAATTCCTATTTTCCAGTTGGGTGCTGGACTACGTGGACTGTTCGTATCACCCGCCTCGAAACCGAATCCTTATCACCTCTAACATCACCATGAACAAGAAAGACGTGATCCCAGTGTACTCGGATGTTCCGAATGAAACAGTGGCGACCCTGGAAATTCCAAACAGTTTGGTTTATGAGTATGGAGATGTGAATAGGATCAATGGGATTGTTGAGGCGGATTTGAAACGGGCACTGGAGGAAGGTGATGAGGAGAAGAACTTGGTGGGTTATGGGAAATTGAATTTTCAAAGAAAAAATTTTTAATTTTAGTTTTCAACATGAAAAATAAAAAAAATCATTTTCTGAAGCTAGAAAATTGGAAAAATTGAGTTGAAAAAAATTTTTTTTCATTTTTTAAAGGAATACTCCACCCAAAAATTTTTTTTTGAGATTTTTGCATTTTCCTACTTCTTCCGCTCTATTTTTACCAAATCCGAATTTTTTTCCGGAAAAAATTATTTTTCGCCGAGAAAATCGGTTTTTTAGTTGCAAAAAAACTATTTTCAAACGCGGCTGCAATTGCAGCAATTGGCGGTGTTTGCAGAAAAAGTGTACACTTTGCGCAGGAACTGACGACATTGCGTACCGTAACCCGCTTTAAAAATCAAAATTCAACACTACGACGCTCCGAAATTTCAGCGCGCTCAGTTTAACAAAATTTTTGCGGCAAACGACGGAATTCAAATTTTTTAGGGGATTGCGTTTTTCTCCGCTGAAAATGGGTTTTTTTGAATATTTTCTTTCAAATCATACTCAGGAAGAGTGAAAATATTTTTTGAAAGCAAGAAATAAAAATCGAAAAATTCGGGTGGAGTATTCCTTTAAAAAAAATTTTAGTGCTGAAAATTCTGTAAAAACAGAGGAAGTTGTTGTTTGAAATTTTGATTTTCGGAATTTTTTTTGGAATTTTTTATTCTGTGAAAAGTACAAAAATCATTTTCTGAACTGGAAAATTGAAAAAAAAAATGTAGAAAATTTAAAAATTGAATTTCGAAAATTTTTCTGTTTTTTTCAAAACGTTTGCAAGTTTTTAAAAAGATTTTCTCAGAATTCATTTTTTTTATTTTATATGAATTTTCTGATTTTTAAAATTTTTCATTTTTTCCCTCATTTTCAAAATTTTTTTCTAATTTCCTTAATTTTTCCTCTATTTTTTTTAAATGTTTTTCTTTTTTTCCTTCCAGATCCGGTGTGACTGTCATGACCCGGACACCCCGATGCAAAAGTGTTACGAAAACCCAAAATGCCCGTGTTACAAGGCGAACAAGGCTCTTCAAAAGTTGCAGTCCCAGAAGAAGAACACCTCCAAATTTGTGAGTTTCAAAAAAGGGAATTTCGAAATCGCAAAAAAATTTCAAATTTCTAAATTTTACCAAAAAATCAGTTTTTCTGAAATTTTAGAAGAAATCCAAAAAATTGACACAATTTGTTGTGTTTTTGGAAATATTTTTCCCAAAATTGAAATTTTGAAGACTTCTCGGTGGGTCTCGCCACGAAAACGGTTTTTCCTAGAAGTATAGGTCTTTCGGGTAAAGTTTTGGCACTTTTCCTGTTGGATATAGGTAAAAATTGATAAAAATTGATCTTTGGGATATTTTCATCAAATCCCACCAATTTCTAATGATTTTTTGAGAAAATCAGTGAAAACTCTGAAATTGCGTGATTTTCACGAAAAAAGGTTAGTAATTAGTTGGAAAAAAAAGGATTTGTCGTTTTTCAACCATTTTCAATTGGAAAAGTGTCACAACTTGGTTCAGAAGGGTTGAATCGACAAGAAACCGTTTTCGTGGCGAGACCCAATGGAAAAATTTCAAAATCTGGATTCTGGAGAAAAACGGAAAAAATTGATCAATTTTCGACTGTTTTCTACAGAAAAAAGTGCAAAGTGCCAAAACTTCATCCTAGAGCTCTAAATTCGTCAGAAATTGTTTTCGTGGCGAGACCCAAAGGGGAAATTCTGAAAATTTGGATTCTGGAAAAATCAGTGAAATTCAGCTCATTTGAATCAGTTTTCCGGGGTTTTTATTTTTCTATTTCCTGGAAAACGCAATTTTATTCAATTTTTAGTGTTTTTCGTTGTGGAAAATCTAGTTTTCAAAATTCCGAAAACGAAGAGAAAGGTTTCAGAACTTGTGAAATTTAAAAAAAAGTCAAAATTAAATTTTTAAAAAAGCTAATCAATTTTTTCTTGAATTTCTGAAAAATGCCCCTTCTTCTCCAGAAAACGCTGGACCCAATCCGTTGCAACACTGCCCACTCTCCGTTCTTCGAATTCATCGGTTTCGCCTGTTCCTCGGTCTGTTCTTGCAAAGGACACTGCGACAACAATGCCATGTACCTGGCCGAAAACCGTCACTTTCCACTGGAAATGTACCGAGAAGACAAGAACGTCGGTTTCGGAATCCGCACCCAAGTCGCCATTCCTGCTGGGACCCCTTTTCTGGAGTTTATCGGCGAAATTCAGGAGGATCAAAATCTGACGTATAACTCGCGGAGTTATGCTTATACCATGACGTATCCGGATGATAAGGCGTGGACCAGTTTTGTCAAGAATTACAAGGTTAGAAGCGGGAATTTGAGAATGATATTGAAAAATCAATATTTCATTGATTTTTTAAACCTTGGGATTTTTCAAAATTTGATTTCACAATGAAAAATCAATATTTTATTGATTTTTTTTTTAATTTTCTGGTTTTTTTTTTTCAAAATTCAATTTTCCTTACGACTCTGGGAATTTGGGTCTTGCCACGAAAATGAAACACATAAAATTCTAGTTGTTTTCTTATTTTCGTTGCGAGACCCAGATCCCCGGAGTTGTAATTCCCGGGGA
Organism: Caenorhabditis becei; assembly: GCA_900536315.3. Classification (NCBI taxonomy): domain Eukaryota; kingdom Metazoa; phylum Nematoda; class Chromadorea; order Rhabditida; family Rhabditidae; genus Caenorhabditis; species Caenorhabditis becei. The sequence goes on from LR539131.1 coordinate 357,367, forward strand.
ACCGCTGCCCAAATTTTCATTTTTTTTTCTCCCGATTTTTCTGGAAATTTAATCATCAGGAATTTGATAAAACATTCTCCTGTATATCATTTTATCAGTTAGTCACTTTTTGTGATACTTTTTGCTATCTCCGCTTCTTATCAGTAGGAATCTAGAATAACTTGGTTGATAGTGGAAATATCTAAAATTGACCTACTGATAAGATGATCAGCAGGGAATTTCTTTTTTTTTCTTTTTGAGAAGGCATTTCTTATCAATTTTCTAGAATCTAAACTTTTGGAAACCAACAACCAAATTTTCAATAAAAAATTGAAAAAATTGAATTTTTCTGTGCAGAAATGGACGCCTTCGTACAAAGAGCTTCTGACGAAACTGTACAATCGGAAGTACCAATGCAACCCGAAATACTACGGAAACGTCGGACGAACCGCCCTTCACTCGTGTATTGCCAACGTGGAAATTCTACGAGTTTTCCAGAAATCCTTCTCTCCGGCTCATGAAAGACTTGTCATGGTCGCTTTGGAAGATATTTATGCCGGCAATCCGGTGAGCTGATTTTTAAAAAATTGATGAAATTAAAAAAAAAAATCTATTTATGGAAACTTCTAAAAATTATTGAAAAAATTAGGAATTTCAAAAATATGAAAAAAAAATTTATATTCACATTTTTTTGGTTTTTAAAAATTTATTTTCAGTCAAAATTATGGAATGTCGTTTCGAGACCCGGAAAAAAATTCCAGGTTTTTCTAAAAATATCTGGGTTTTTTTTTTCATTTTTTCCAATTTGTAATTTTTTTTTTGGTTTTTTTTTCTGCTAAGATCTTTTTTTTTAGTTTAAAATTTAGAATTTTCAAAAAATACAAATTTTTAGAAAATATTTTAAAATTTCTAATTTTGCCAGATTTTTTCCGATTTTCTCGAATATTTTTTGGATTTTTTTCAAATTTTTCCTAGAGTTCGATTTTTTAAAAAAGATTTTCGCTCCGAGACTCCAGTAATCAGTTTTTGATTCAAAATTTGTTTTACTTTTTTTTTAAGTTTTCTATTTTCCCCATTTCCAGATCACCCTCGACTACGGTGTGGACTATGTGAAAACCCAACTGCAAGGACTCTGTAAATGTGGAACTTTTGCGTGTCACAATGGGATCCATCACATGCAGTACTCGAAGATGCATACAAAAAATGTAAGATATCAAAATAAAAAGAATTTGGGTCTTGCAACGAAAAATTGAAAAATGAATAAATTTTTTGAAAATATAGAATAATAAAAAAATTTTAAAAAAATTTTTCTTCAAATTTTAATGATTTTTATCATTTTTTAAATTGAAATTTCGGAAAAATTGCTAGAAACTGCCTGAAAAATAAGATTTGAATTTTTGGAATTTTTGTGAGTCTAACGAAAATGGATCTTAAAAAATTTTGAAAAAATTAATTTTTTTGATGATAAATTTGAAAATTTTCAAGTTTTCCAAATTTCTTTAGAATTGCTCTAATAATTTTAAAAATAACATATTTTCAAATTTTTTTGATGGTCTCGCAACGAAATCTTATTTTTTTAGAAAATTGAAAAATATTCTTTTTGAAAAATTTAATTTTTTTCCATAAAAAAATGTTCAAAATTTCCAATTTTCCAAATTCCTACAGTAAAACATTTTGTTATTGTAAAATATGCGATTTGCTCAAAATTACCCCGAATCTCATGGATTTCCCGTTTGCAGATTGCCGTTTGCCTGGAGACTCTAAGCCACAAGCGATACATTCAATACCAACAAGTCATTCCTCAACAATCCGTTCAGCATACCAGAGAAGGCAACAAGAAATTTCGAAAACTGAGAAAAGCCGAAGAGAAAGTGAATGAGGAACGGAAACGAAGAGGACAAATATAGTGATTCTAATCAACTGGTTTTATTGATTTTTTGTGAATACTCGTGATTCTATAGTACACTATTGTGTTTTTTTGGAAATTTAACTTATTTTATCTTTGATTACTTATTTATTTAACAAAAGATTAACATTTTTCGATTAGAAGGAATACATATTTTTGAGCTTTTTTTCTCGATTTCGCAATAGCTGCAAAAGCTCGGCCAGCAAAGTTTGGCCAGAGGAAAAAGAGCAATTTTAAACTGAGCAAGCGCTTATTATATATATTTTTTAGGCCATGTTTCTTATTTTATTTTATTTTATTGCTTTTTCTGGAATTTTTGAATTTTTTAAAAAAGTTTTTTTTTTCAGATTTCTAAATTTTTTATTTTTATTTTTTTGCGAAATTCTATTGAAAATGGATGAAAAATCGGAAAGAAGGTGAAAATTTTTTTTAAAAATCATTTTTTTTTAAATTGATTTTTTCTAGAAAATATTGGAGGAAAAAATCGAAAAATAAGTTCAAAAAGAAGGCTGAATTGGAAAATAGAAGGTTTTTTAAAAAATATATATTTTTTTAAATTTGCAATTTTTTTAGAATTGTTCTGGAAAGTTTGGTGATGAGTGATAGTGATAGTGATGGTGATAGTGATAAGGCGAATTTAGATACGATTGATGAGGTGAGATTTTTTTGAAAAAATTCGATGAAATATGAAAAAAATTCAAATTGGCGCCAACGATATCTCGCAGCGAAAACTATGGTAAGATTTGAATTTAACATACTTTAAAAAAATCGATAACTGATAGAATTAAAAAAAAAAGAATTTTAAAAATCCTAAATTTTGTTCCGATTACTGTACCTTTAAAACTATGTTTTTTGAAAAAGTTGAAAAAAAAATTTAGGTTACTGTAGCTAAAAATCTGTGCAATCACCAAACAAAAAAATGCAGACTTTTAGAGGTACAGTAATCAGAAAATATTTTTGAAAAAAAAAAATAAATTTTTGGGAAAAATTCGGTTCTAGAATTGCATTAATTCTAAAATTTAATTACAAAATAAAATGTAATCACAAAAAAATTGAAAAAAAAATCAATTATTGATTTTTTTCGTTTTTTTTAAACAAAAGTTGATTGGAAAAATGCAAATCTTACTGTAGTTTTCGCTGTGAGATATCTTACGCCCAATTTGAAAAAAAAATTTAAAAACCTTCCAGATCCGCCAAAAACACCGTCAAGCCGAATTCGATGCCAACTATTTTTCGAAATTCTACGAAAGTTCTCCTAAAATTCCCAAAAACCCCAAAAATCCCCCAAAAAAATCTAAAAAACCGGAAAATCCTATCAAATGGGAAATCGCCACTTATAAACATCAAGATGCCATAAATTTCGCTGCGGAGACGTGGATTTGGAAAGATTCTGGAGCACAAGAGTCTCAGAATCTCCCCAGACAAAAATTTCAAGATCCATCGAAAATTCCAACTTATTCCAAGGAACCTAACCCGATCAAAGCTTATTATCGATTGATTGCTGATAACGATGATAAGTACATTTTCATTGCTTGTCATGTGAATGTTCATGGCTTCCATAGAGCAGATTTACGGTTCCTGGAGGTCAATGATAAGACGGTTGTGGAGGGTCTTGAAGGGAAAAGTTGCATTGGGCAGTTGTTCCTTGGGGATATCGTGGCAGTGACTGAATTGAGAAAAACTCGAAAATTGGACAAGAAAATCAATATCTCTCGGGTTCATCAAGACATTCCTTGCACTTGGGAAATTTCGAAAATGACGATTTTGACGAGAAAAATCAATAACGAGGTTACTTTTGCATTCCTCTCGGATCATCGAACTGCTGTCGCGAAGGGATTTAATGAAGCGTTTGAAGTGAGGAATGAGCCGCCGAACAAGCAGGAAATATCGACTGATAAGCTTTATGTGGGAAGAGCATTCATTCCGCAACATGTTCGGTGGAGTTTTACGCAGGTATGACTTTTTTTGAATTTTTCTAAATTTTTCATCAATTTTTATCACTTGCAAACATGATTTTATTTATTTTGACACTTTTACATATCTAAAAAATTTATTTCAAATTTATTTGAATGTCCAAAAAATGTTTATAGAGGGATTTCTGCCATGTGACATCAAACCTTGTTTTGTGAGACTTCATTTTCAAATAGCTCCTATATCCCTCCACAATTTTCAAAATTGACAAGTTAGGATAGCAATCAATAGCTGATAACTTCAGCAACATTTTATCAGTTGATAACTTTTTTCTATCACTGATAAGAAATGAGATATCAGCTGATTCATGGGCTCTAAAAATTTATGCGATTAAAAAAATTGTCATTTTTCGAATTGTTCCAAAATCCTTCCGGAACTTTTGAAATTGACAGGTTGGGGTAGCAATTGATAGCTGATAACACCAGCAACATTTTATCAGTTGACAACTTTTTGCTATCACTGATAAGAATCGAGATATCAGCTGATTTCAGGACATCGGGAATTCCAAATATTTTGTTAACGCAAAAGCTTCCGAATTACCGTATTACCCAAGCGCGTTCGGGACAATTTTCGAATTTTCAATCGGAAAATTGGCCACCACCAAATTTCGAATTGGTGTCAATGCATTCAAACACGAATATTTTCCATTATCAAATGATATCGTTGAAACATGTTCTCTAATGGGCTATTCTGCTGCGGATACTGTATTCAATGGACGATTTGATTGTCGAGCTTTTCGAATGATAAATCCGATTCGAGATGGGTTGATTGTGAGGTTTGGGATTGCGAATCCGTGGAAGAATCCGACGGACGGAAAATGGATTACCAAGAATAAGATTGAATTTTCGGGAAGACAGGGAGACAAGTTTGTTCAGGTGGGTAATTGGAATTTTGAGGTTTGGAATTTAAAAAAAAAGTATTCTGGAAATCCTATAAATTTTGGGTGTTGTGAAAATTATAGTGTTCCCAAATTCATAAGTTCAAAAACATGTTTCAAAAATCACAAAGTCAAAAAAAAATTTCCGGATTTTTTTACAGAATCCCAAAATTTTCCTATTTTCAGAATTTGTCAGAATTGTCTGAAACCTAGCATTTTCAAAACTCCAATTTTTTTTTGTTTTAGAAATTCTATGGTTCTGATGATTCTGACGAATTCTGAAATTATGAAAATTTTGGGATTCTGATTTTTTTCAGGATTCTGAAGATTCTGAAATTTTTGGAAATTCTGAAAATTATAGTGCTCCAAAATTCATACGTTCGAACAATTTTTTTTAATCGGAAAAACAAAACATTTTTTGTCAAAAATTCAAATATTTTTATAATCGTTTCTACCCAAAACTAAAATTGGAAAGGAAAATTTCAAATTGGGAAAAAATTGTGATTTTTTTGCGTTCAAAATTTCTAATTGGCGCCAACGATATCTCGCAACGAAAACTACAGTAAGATTTGGCATTTTCTGTGTTTCTAACAAAAATTGACACAGAAATAGTCGAAAAATGCTAATCTTACTGTAGTTTTCGCTGCGAGATATCGTTGGCGCCAATTTGAAATTTCAAATGCAAAAAAATCATGATTTTCATTTTTAGTCAAATTTTCTTTTATATAATTTTCATTTCCAATTCGAAATTTTTACATGCATCAATGATAAAAAATTTGCAATTTTCGGAAAATTTTTTTTTTCCTAGAATTTGAAAAAATCAATAATTCCAATTTCATCTATTTTTCCAGGTCAAAGCCGAAATAGAAACTGCCGTCTCTGACCCAGAAACGCGGCAACTTCAAATAACCGCCCGAATGTCTCGTTGTGCCCCAAAAATCGTTAATTTCAAAGACAATCTTTTTGTGGTCTCACAACGAAAAGCGCTCGATTTCAAGCTTCTCGAAGACGGATTTTTCACCGAACTCAAAGATGAAACGAACGGAAAAAAGATTATCAAAACTTTGTATGGAGGACAGAAATTAGAGTTTGAAGGTGATCTTATCAGTGATAAGGAGTTCAAATTCCCTGATAACAAAACTCCCGTGATTTTGAACAAATTCCAATATGAATATGTTCAAATGATCCTCTCAAGAACTCCAATGGTGTTAGGATCCTCGCCTTTCGGATGCGGAAAATCCATGACGATTGTGGCTGCTGCGCTGGAGATAAAGAAGGTGATAAGGAGTGATAAGAAGGAAAGAGATAAGAAACAACTTCTTATCACTCAATCAAACTATGCAAGTGTTAATCTAATCGATATCGCCAAAAAGTGCTCGGAGGAACCTGTCAAGTTCATGAGATTTGTCACGGAAGCGAATTGGAAAGAGCTTCAAGACAATTGCCGAACTGATTACGATCTGCCATCCCTGATAAGATCAGTGTTCAAGGAATACGCCTTATCACCGACTGGATTTATCACTGCTCAGAGGATGACAACAGTTGTCAGATTCCTTATCAATGAGCACATTCTGGAGCCTCATGAGCTTCGGGGAAGTGCCAGAATTGCTTATCAGTGTATGGATATTGATAAGAAAGATAAGAATTGGAAGTTTGGATCAATTGGAAGAGAAGAAATTGGAGCTTTCTTTGCGATTTATCAACCGGATATCATCATGATCACTGCGGATTCCCTTCAGGGTCTTATCAGCTCCAGGGTCCTCAAATCAACTGATGTTATCACTATTCAAATTGACGAAGCTTCTCAAGTACCAGAATACACGATTCTTAACTTACTTTCCACTTTTCCACACGCCAATTTCGGGTTGATTGGGGATATTCATCAGTTGCCGCCGTATTGCACCGAGGAGCTCACTGAAAAACTCAAGGTGAGATACTTCTTGTGATAAGTTGATAAGGAGGGGAGATAGCAAAAAGTGATCAACTGATAAAATATAGAAAATTGAATTTTGATTATTTTTGTAGTTGAACACTTTTCACTAGCTTCACTTCTTATCAAGTTATCACTGATTTCCTGAGATTGATCTTAAACATTTGTTCTGATGATAACTTGATAAGGAAAATAGCTAGCAAAAAGTTGTCAACTGATCAGTTGATCAGAATTTCATTACCTATCATTTCAAAATATAATTCTAGGCCTACGGAATCGGGAACACGATGGAACGTGCGGTGAAAGGATCGTTGTTCCCGAAGGCAGTGCTCCGCTACGTCTACCGCTGCCATCCGGTCACAACTCGTCTGCTCAGTGACCTATTTTACGAAGGAGACCTGATTTCCGGAGTCACGGAGGACATGAGGAACGAATTCATGCTCCAGATGCCGAGAAGCTTCTGGCCGAATCCCAACTATCCGATGATCATCGTCAACAATCAGGAACCGGGATATCGGATGGGAACGTCTTCTGGAAACAAAATGGAGGCGACGATTGTGAAACAGATTGTGGATTTTATCACTAAAACAAGCGGCTACAGTATCCCGGCAAAGGATCTTGGCGTCATTTCTTTCTACTCTGCTCAAACTTCAGTGTTGACTGAACAGTTGAGAGGAAGTGGGGTCAAGTGCGGTACTGTGGACTCTTTTCAGGTAGGACACTGATAATTTGATAATGAGGGGAGATAGAGGAAAGTCGTCAATTGAAAAGTTGTAGAGCATACAATTTTCTATTTATCACTAGTTGATAACTGTTTTCTATCTCCACTCCTTATCAAGTTATCGTGAAAAGTTCAGAAAAAAAAGGATCTCTTGAGAAATTGAGTGATAAACTGATAAGGAGTGGAGATAGAGAAAATTGATTAATTAGAAAGTTGTAAAGCAGGAAATTTCCTATTGATTGCATATTTTACATGGGTGTTTTGAGCAAAAATTAAATTTCCGAGAATTTTCCAAAAAATCAATAATTTTTTTTTCAGGGTTCCGAGCGTGAAGTGATCATCTTGTGCCTGACAAATGAGAGATTGACCGATTTTATGCAACTATCGAATCGATTAAATGTGGCAATGTCTCGGGCAAGACAAGCAACAATTGTGATCGGAAATGTCGACGGAATGAAGATGGCAAAGTACTGGAGTACGGTAGTCCAGAGAGCCGCGGAGCATGGTTGTATTGTGGATACGGTAGGCGGTTTTTTGAAATTTTGGGAATTGAAATTTTTTAAAGAATTTCTGATTATATAATTACCGTGCTAAAATTAAAAAAAATTAAAAAATTGTTTTTTTTTTCAGAAAAAATACCCATTCTGTATCCCAAATGTGCAAAATTCCAGTGAGCAAAAATTGAATACGGTAGTTAATTTTTTAAAAATTTTTTTGGAAGATCAAATTTTTTTCAGAATGAAGAATATTGGGAAGAAATGCTTCGAAAGAAATTAGAAGATTGGAAGCTTGGAAAAAAGGAAAAAAATGGCGGCTTGGACGAATATGGAAATCCTTGGTGGTATGACGATTCGGAGTGACTAATTTGAACATTTTTTTTTCAAAAAATATTTTCATTTACCTTTTAAAAAATCGTTTTTTTTACAATTGTAAAGTATTTATTTTTAAAATAAAATTGAATTCATTTTTTTACAATACGAAAAAAAAAATTTAAAAAACGAGAGATCGGGGTAAAATAGGCCAGTTTTCAATGTTCTCCCCGGGTTTTTTTGTTAATAGCAGTGATTTTGTCAATTTTAGTGATGAATGATAATGGTGATAAGAAATAAATGGTGATTATGCTGATTAGTAGCGGAGAAGGAATGGCTCGGAGTTCTGAAAAAAGGAATTTTTAAAAAAAGTTGTCAGAATTTCAAATTGGCGCCAACGATATCTCGCAGCGAATGTACGTCTTACTGTAGTTTTCGCTGCGAGATATCGCGCGCGCCAATTAAAAAAAATTTGAAAAATTTGAAAAACCGCCTACCGTATCAACAATGCAACCATGCTCGGCGGCTCTCTGGACTACCGTACTCCAGTACTTTGCCATCTTCATTCCGTCGACATTTCCGATCACAATTGTTGCTTGTCTTGCCCGAGACATTGCCACATTTAATCGATTCGATAGTTGCATAAAATCGGTCAATCTCTCATTTGTCAGGCACAAGATTATCACTTCACGCTCGGAACCCTGAAAAAAATTATTGATTTTTTGATTTTCAGAAAAAAAATCACAAAAATTCTATTTTTGCTCTAAATACTTATGTAAAATGTGCAATCGATAGGAAATTGTCAGCTCTACAACTTTCTAGTTGATCACTTTTTTCTATCTCCACTCCTTATCAGTTTATCAGTCGATTTCTCAAGACTTCTTCACTTTTCTCATTGATCTTCAAATTTTGATGATAACTTGATAAGGAGTGAAGATAGAAAAAAGTTATCAACCAGTGATAAATAGAAAATTGTATGCTCTACAACTTTTCAATCAATCACTTTCCTCTATCTCCCCTCCTTATCAACTTATCAGTAACCAACCTGAAAAGAGTCCACAGTGCCGCACTTGACCCCACTTCCTCTCAACTCCTCGTTCAATTGATTCGTTTGAGCCGAATAGAACGAAATGACCCCGACGTTCTTTGCCGGGATACTGTAGCCAGTTCTTCTAGTGATAAACCGAACAATTTGTCTTGCCAGAACAATCTCTGCCCGGTTCCCACACGAAGTACCACTTCGATATCCGTGTTCCTGATTGTTGACGATGATCATCGGATAGTTGGGATTCGGCCAGAAGCTTCTCGGCAACTGGAGCATGAATTCGTTCCTCATGTCCTCCGTGACCCCGGAAATCAGGTCTCCTTCATAAAATAGGTCACTCAGCAGACGAGTTGTGACCGGATGGCAGCGGTAGACGTAGCGGAGCACTGCCTTCGGGAACAACGATCCTTTCACTGCACGTTCCATGGTGTTCCCAATTCCGTAGGCCTGAAATAACATTCTGAAGTGATAGGAAATTAAATTCTGATTAACTTATCAGTTGACAACTTTTCGCTAGCTTTTTTCCTTATCAAGTTATCACTAGAACACTTTTTCATTTTTTTTCAAATGGGTCCCGGAGAATTGGTGATAACTTGATAAGGAGATGAGCTAGGGAAAAGTGATCAACTACAATAATGTCCAGCTTTCAATTTTCTACATCTTATCAGTTGATCACTTATTGCTATCTCCCCTCTTCATCAAGTTATCAGCCTCTGAAAGTGATCAGTGATAACTTGATTCAAAGAAAAGCAATCAAAAACTGCTCAACTGATAATCTTATCAGTTTTTCCTTACCTTGAGCTTTCCAGTGAGCTCCTCGGCACAATACGGCGGCAACTGATGAATATCTCCAATCAATCCAAAATTGGCATTGGGGAATGAGACCAGGAGACTGAAAAAAGGATTTTTTTCAAAAATTCTAAAAAATTCAAATTTGACCCAAAAACCGATCTAAGACTTGGAAACGATAGACAATTATCTGCTTATCATTTTATCAGTTGACAATTTTTTGCTATCTCCACTCCTTATCAAGTTATCAGTGAAACACTGAAAAGCTCCCTAGTTTCAGGATTTCACTGATAACTTGATAAGGAATAGAGATAGCAGAAAGTGATAAACTGATAATAGATAGAAAATTATCTCCTTATCATTTTATCAGTTGACAACTTTTCGCTATCTCCACTCCTTATCAAGTTATCAGTGGAATTGTGAAAAGCTCCCAGAAAATGGTAGTTTTAGGGGTTCACTGATAACTTGATAAGTAAGAAGGATAGCAAAAAGTGATCAACTGATAAAATGATAAGCAAGATATCTTCTATCTATTCTAAACTGATTTTTTGAAAACTAACCCAAACAAAGTATACTCCGGTAGTTGCGAAGCCTCATCAATTTGAATAGTGATAACATCCTTCAACACCCTCAAGTGTAGCAGTGATAAGGAACTATCAGCAGTGACCATAATGATATCAGGCTGATAAAGAACAAAAAACGCTTCAAGGCACTTTTGTTGATTGGCTTTTCTCAATTCCGGCATCTTTTTGTAAATCGCATCGGCAGTTCCCTTGATTTCAAATGGCTGGATTATCTTGTTATCAAGAAGATAAAACAAAATGTTATGGAAGTTAACATTATTGAGGTTCTTGCACCTCTTCTGAATCCTCGGCTCCAAGGTGCCACGTGCCCAATCGCTGAACAACTTCTCCATAAGAACCGGCATGTCGTAATCAGTACGTGAACCATCTGGCAGATCCTTCCAGCACTTATCAGACACGTAACGCACGAATTTCACTTCGGGGTCCATGGCCTTCTTGGCAATCTCTATCAAATTAACACTCGCGTAATTTGATTGTGTTATCAGTAACTGCTGCCTTTGATTCTGCAACGGGTACAGCTCGCAGTTCCGTTTGTGAACTTCAAATGCAGCTGTCACTATCGTCATGGACTTTCCGCAGCCGAACGGGGAGGATCCCAGGACCATAGGTGTCCCTGCGAGGATCATTGACACGTAGTCGTTCTGGAACTCGTTCAGCCCGATCACAGGGTCTCCTGGGAAGCTATAACGGCCTTTTGGGTAATCCCGACACATTTTTAGAGGCTCGGCGCCATATAGCACTTCTATTATCCGTCTTGCATTGCAGCTTCTTGGCATTATCACGAAGAAATCGTCGCAGAGCACGTTGTTCTCTGGCGGCTCGCGCTGGTAGACCACGTGACCTTGAGACGTGAAATCTAGGTTATAAGGGGTCCCACGTGCTAGACGAGCCGTGATTTTTAGGTGGCGAGAGGATTCCACTACGGATTCGATTGTCGCTGAGACTTCCATTGATGGGCCGGTTATGTTTAGCTTGTTGTTGGTATTCCAACGGCCGAGAGTTGGTTGGGAAGAGGGGTTGGCGATGTAGAATCTGAAAAAAAATGTTTATTAAATTTTTTTTTTGAATTTTCCTAATTTTTCCGGAAAATGGAACATTTTTTTTTTGATTTTCTGGATTTTTTTTCAAATTTTGGGAATCAGAAATTTTTAAAAGAATTTTTTGAAAATTGAAAAAAAAATGTTTCAACCATTTTTTTGAATTTTTTTTTTCGAAATTCCCGGTTTTTTCGCAAAATAATTTTTTTTTCAGATTTCCTAATTTTTTTCGGAAAATTGAGCATTTTTTTCTGAATTCTTTAATTTTTTTCCAAATTTTTGGAAAAAAAACTTTTCAAAAATTGAAAAAAATTTTTTCGGAATTTTCGAAATTTCAAAAACAATTGTTTTTTTTCGGAATTTCAATTTTTGCAATTTTGCCATTTCCCGCCATTTTTTGAAAATTTAAAAATAAACATTTCAGATTTTCCAAAATTTTCATTCTGTTTTTTTGAAATTTTAGAAAAAAATTTCAAAAAAATAATTTTTTCTGATTTTTTTTCTCGAATTTTTTTCATACTGTAATTTTTTCAATTTTTCAAAAATGTTTTAAAATTTTTTCTAGAATTTCTCGTTATTTGAAAATTTTTAGAGATTTCGTAAATTTCAATATTTCTCAAAATTATCATCTTTCAAAATTTTAGAAAAAATCTGGATTTTCAGAATTTTTCAGAAAACTTCCTGGAATTTCTAAAATTTTCAAAAAATTCCCAAAAATTTACAGAATTTATTTTGAAATGCCTAAAATTCTAATTTTAAAAAATTTTGAAAAATTTTCTGTTCTGATTTTTTTGAAACATTTTTTTTATCGCAAAATTTTTGTGATTTTTTTCTATTTCAATTTTCTAAAAAGAACTCACTGCAAATACAACCCCTCTCTTCTCGCATTTACCAGCGGAAAAGCTCTACAATCAAATCGTCCATTGAAAATCGAATTGGCAGCAGAATATCCCATCAGAACACAAGTCTCCACAATCTTCTCCTTCCTCACTGATAAGTTATCAGTACCATCAGCTTCCTCTGAATTCTTGAAAGCATCCGTTCCAATGTTAAAGACACGATTGGCTTCCAAATCCTCTTGAAACTCAAAAATCGTTCCGATCGGATTGGGATATGATGGAATGTTAGAAGCCATAATCGCAAGTCGATTCCTCATCTTCTTATCATATCCTTCACAATAAACACTTTCCATTTTAAGCGGAAGAAATGCATTTCCAACGAACAACTTGTCGACTTCACCCACTTTTCCACGAACATCCATCGCTTCATCGAACCCCTTGGCTATCGCCATATGGTTAGATAAAAAGGAAAATTTGAGCTTGAACTCCAAGTTTCGTTCGAGTAAACTCATACTCTTGACTTGCCACGTACACGGTGTCTCTTGATTCAAACACTTTATATTCGTACGGTATTGATGGTAATTTCCAGTCCTTGCCAGCTCAGTCACTGCCAAAATATCCCCCAGGAACAGCTGTCCAATGCAACTTTTCCCTTCGAGACCCTTCAAACAAGTCGTGTCGTTGACCTCTACGAACCGCAGATCTCCTCGATGAAATCCATGAACATTCACGTGCACTGCCATCAAAATGTACTTTTCTTCCTTATCAGCTATCAATCGATAATAGGCCTTGCACCCATCCTGATCCACAAAACTCGGAATGTCCATGGACCCGGGGACCCTTTCCAGTGGATCCCCGGCTTTTCCTGTGAAGTACCAACTCGCAGCCGCGAACTCGACCGCCATTTCATGGGTATATTGAATTATCGATTTTTTTGCGGATGTCGGCTTTTTCATGGATTTTTTTGTTCTTTGGTAGAAAATTGAGAACTTGTTATCCGTAAACTCGTCCACTTTTTTTTGTGCCAATTTGTCGTTTTGTTTCTGGAGTTGAGAGGCAAGGGATGAAGTTGGTGAGAGGCGCTGAAAAATGAATTTCAAAAATTTTTGAAAAATTTTTTTGGCTTTTGAAATAAATTTTTATGTTAGATAAAGGTATCATAATTAATTTTGTAGTTGATTAAAATCACTGAAAAATTTTTTTAAATGGAGAAAAAAATCAGGGAAAAATGAGAAGTTCGGTAGAGCGCATTTGCAAGTGGCTATAAGTTTGACTTGATAGAAAACCTTCTAGAAAAATTTTTTGGCTTTTTAAATAAATTTTTTGTGTTAGATAAAGGTGTCATAATCAATTTTGTAGTTGAACAAAATTACTGAAAAATTTTTTGAAAAGGTGAAAAAAATCGATGAAAAATGAAAAGTTTGGTAGAGCGCATTTCCAAGGGGCGATAAGTTTGAGTTGTGTGAAACTCCTCAAGAATAATTTTTCGGAATTTCAAAGAAATTTTTTAGGCTAAATAAAGGTGTCAAAAATATTTTTGTAGTCAAACAAAGTTGCTGAAAAAATTTTTGAAAAGGTGAAAAAAATCGATGAAAAAATGAAAATTGACATTTTTCGAAAAATCACAACTTTTCATTATACAATTTTTTTCTAGATTTTTTCCCAACTTGTTTGTATTTTTCACGTATGAATGAGTCAAATAGCTACATCTTCGTATTTTTAAATTTGTGAAAAAATTATTTTGAACGGAGAAAACATTTTTTGAAAAATAAAAAATAAACATTTTTTTGTTTGTTTTTTCGAATTTTTTTGGAATTTTCAGAAAACAGTTTTGAAACATGTTTTTTGTTAAAAAATTTGTTTCAAATTTTCACTCACATCCTCCTTCTCCTCCCTTGCACTTTTCGTATCTCCCGATCCTGAAGCCGCATTTTCGGGATCTTTATATTGATTGTTGTTCCAATGAGTCATCTTTTTGATTTCTATGGGTTTTTTGATGTATTCGTACCCGTAAGCGGAGAAGTATTTTGTGGCCTAAAATAAAATATTTCAAATTTTCAAAAAATCAATAACTCACCGGTGGATCTTCTTTAACCCATCCAGAAACGTCCATAACTGGTCCTTTTTCAAAAAATTCATTGTAGCTCTCTGGCACTGTTTTGGAGGATTTTTGTGACTTTGGAGGTGACTGAAAAATAATCAATAAATCGATAAATCAATCGATAATCCAATTATTGATTTTTTTGGATTACTGTAGTTACAACTTACCACTCGATTTGACAACTTTGCTCTGTAGACGTTAGGATTTTGAGAAGTCGATGGAAGGCACTGAAATAATCAATCGATAATTGACCTGGATTACTGTACTTACGATATTCTGAGGCTCCGCCCCTTCATACGGTTTCAGCTTTTTCTTTTGTTTTATTGAGTCACGGACACTTTTTAGAGTTACAGGGGCCTGAAAATGATTTTTTTGGGGTTACTCTAGGTGAATTTACCTCTGGCACATGTGCAGGATTACGGTGGTTGAGAAGTTGGCGGGCCTGGAATTTTTTGGAAAGGTTATTGATTTTTTTGGGTTACTGTAGGCAAAAACTTTTCCTAAAAAACTTTTTTTTCAAGTTTTTTTTTGAGATTTTTTGTGATTTTTGTAGAGTTTTTCAGGGTTACTGTAATTGAAATTTTTTTTCAAAAATTGTAAAAAAAATATATTTTTTATTTTTCAGGTTACTGTAGCTAAAAAATGACCTGAATTTGGAAAAAACAATTTTTTGAGATTTTTGAGATTTATCGATTTTTTGGATCTGAAAAAACTGGTCTGAAATTTTGAAAAAAAAATTTTCAGTTTTCTTTCGAATTATTGATTTTTTTTTATTTTTTTAGGACTTCTGTAGTTCAAAAAATTGGCCTTATTTTCAAAAAAAAAAAACATTTTACTCACCAATTTCTCACAATCCACCTGTCCAATTTCCACTTTTGCTACCGTATCCTTTGCAGCCTAAAAAATATTTTTCATTGGATTACTGTACCTTCAAATGTGTGCAAACACCACACGACAAGTTGCGGACTTACAGTATCCTTGGAAAATTTAAACGGAACCACGTCATCGAAGCGAATAGTGCTCAAAGTGTCGAAAATCGAGTTTTGCGAAATTTCTTCTTTTGGAGGGGGATTCTGGAAATTTGGGTTACTATAGGTTCACGACAAATCACGTACCTCTGAAACTACAGTACTCTTCGAATTTTTCGAAAAATCAATTGAATTTCCAAAATTTGAAGTTCCTTGGTTATCCAGGTCAGAATATGGATTATAGGTCTAAAAAATCAATAATTAATTTTTTTGGGTTACTGTAGGCTTTTTGACGATAAATTGCGTACCTTTCGAGCTACAGTAACCTTCTCCGGTGACGGGGATTTCCGGAAGAGTGAAGTTGGAGGTTTAGCCGGTGCAATGCTGTCGTCAGAGTCGTAATCTGGATTTTCCTGGAATTTTGGGATTTTTTGGGTTACTGTAGCTTCAAAATGTGTGCAAAAACTCAAGTGACGACAAATTGCGTACCTCTTGAGCTACAGTACTGCCGTAATTTCGGAATCTGGAGTTTTGAACTTCTGGAGCTCTCGAATTGTCTCCAGAATTGTTTTCAGATTTTTCCTGAAATTTTGGAATTTTTTGAATTTTTTGGATTACTGTAGTTCTAAATTTGTGCAATCACCTAACACACTGACGACAAATTGCGTACCTTTGAAGCTACCGTATCCCTGGCACGAGCTCCGAAATTTTGGAATCTCGGTTTTTGGACTTCTGGAGCTTTCGGGGCTTCTGAATCGTCTCCAGAGGCTTCAGAAGGCACGGAAGAATTATTCTGGAATTTTTGAATTCTTCAAAATTTTTTAGGTTACTGTAAAATACCGAAATTTCAGATTCGTCTTCTGAATCGGAAGATGGGGAGGAAGAGGATTCTGGTTTCGGATTCTGAAAAAAATAAATTTTTTGGGTTACTGTAGCTTCAAATGTGTGCAAACACCGTCACGACAAATTGCGTACCTTTGGATTAGGTTCGTAATTTCGGAATCTTGAAGTATGGACTTCTGGAGCCTCATATTCGTCTTCAGAATGGGAATTTGATTTTTTCTGAAATTTTGATACATTGTTTTGGGTTACTGTAGGTTGAAAAGTGTGCAAACACCGTGACGAAAAATTGCGTACCTTTGGAGCTACAGTAGGTTTGTAGTTTTGGAATCTTGAAGTTTGGCCTACTGTTTGGACTTCTGGAGCCGCCGAAACGTCTTTAGAATGATTTTCCGACTTCTCCTGAAATGTTGGGAATTTTTTGAATTTTTTGGGTTACTGTAGCTCTAAATGTGTGTAATCACTCAACACCGTCACGACAAATTGCGTACCTTTTCGAAATTTTTGAATCTTGATGTTTTGACTTCTTCACGAGATTCTGGAGATTCAGAATCGTCTTCAAAATCTAAATTCTGAATTCTGGAGGTCTTTTTCTTAGGAGTTCCAGATGTTTCTTTGTAATTCTGGAATCTTCCACGGGATTCTGAATTTTGGCCGGCTTCAGAATCGTATTTTTCAGATTCTCGACCATTTTTTGATGGTGTCGGATAATTCTGGAATCTTCTGACATTTTCGGAGGGTTCGTAGGATTCAGATGAGTTTTGGGGGTCCTGAAAATGGAAATGTTGAAAAAATTATTAAAAAACTGTTTTTAATGAGAAATTTTTTTAAGCACAAAAATTAAAATTTGGATCTAAAATTGTTTTGAAAAATAAAAAAAAATTTTTAATGAAATTTTTTTTTTGCTCACTTTTTTTGGAGTTAAAGTATTATAAATGTTGAATCTTCCAACTTCCGGATTTGAAGAAACCTGAATATTTTTTAAAAATCAATAACTCAACTACAGTAATCCTCACCTCTTTTTCCAGAATTTCCGATTTTTCCTCCAATTTTTCAGAAATTTTATCTTTAGTCCCCCAATTGTTGAAACGGTTTTTTTCAACTGGTTTTTTGGGATTTCCAGTGTTCTTGACCTGAAAAATTCAATTTTTGATTTAAAAAAAAATATTTTTTATTTTTTTGACTCACCACTGTTTCATAGGCTTCTGGAAGATTTTCTTGCGCCTTCTCTTCGTCCTAAAAATTTGAAAAATCTTACAAAAAGTTTTTTTGGATTTCTGTACCTCGTCAAATTTATACGGACTGTCTGAACTTCTGTAACTGTCAGAGTCTTGGTCACCTACAGTACCCCAGCTGGCAATTTCTTTTTGAAAAATGGGGAATTTTGAATTTTGAAATTTTAAGAAAAATTAAAAAAAAAATTAATTTAGGAAATTAATTTTTTTCAATTCTAGAAATTTTTTGATTTTTCATAAAAAAAAATTTTTCCAATTTCCTAATTTTTTTCTCACTTACCATTCTTCTTTCGGCTTCTGAATCATCTTCTGGTCCATTTTCTGGAGCCTCGTCGTCATCCTAAAAATTTGAAAATTTCAGAAAAAATTTTTTTGGGTTACTGTACCTCGTCAAGTTTATACGGGCTGTCGGAACTTCTGTAACTGTCGCAATCTCCCCAGATGACTATTTCTTCCTGGAAATGGGAAAATTACGGAAATTTCGAGTTTTCAAATTAAAAATTGAAAAAAAATTAGAAATTCAGAAAATTTCAAATTTTCAAAAAAAATCTATTTGAAAAATTTTTTTTTCAATTTTTTCATTTTTTTTCAGAATTAAAAAAAAAAAATTTTTTTCAATTTTTTTCTTGACTTACCGCTCCCGGAGCGTCTTCTGGAGCATCTGGAACTTCCGATTCATCCTGAAAAAATTTTGAATTGTTGAAAATCAATTTTTCGGGTTACTGTACCTCATCCTCGTCAAATCGATACGGACTGTCTGAACTTCTGTAGCTGGTGGTTTCTTCTTCGTCGTCTTCTACAGTAATCGTACCCCAATCTTGTACATTTTGAGGAATTGTGGGTTCTGGGGATTCTGAGGATTCTGGAGCACCCCAGGAGTCGATTGGATTGGGACGAGGGCCGGAAGTACTGGGGATCTGGAAAAATTGAAAAAATTGAAAATAATTTTTTTTGCAATTTTGGGATTACTGTAGGTCATTCTCAATTATATAAAACTCAAAAAAAATTTAAAAATCTGAAAAAAAATTACAAAAATTTGAAAATTGGAAAAAATTTTTTTTTTCATTTTTCACAATCAGGGAATTTTTTCCCAATTTTCAATTTTTTGTGGATTACTGTAGGTTATTTGAAAATTTAATTTCTTTTTTTTTCACAGTAACATTTATTTTTGAAAATTTTTTTAATTTTTTTCAATTATGGTCATTTTTTTGGTTGATTTTTTCATTTTTCCTTTTTTTCTGTTTTTGTTTTGGATTACTGTATTTTACTTCCTTATCACTCACATTGTTATCATCATCATTTCTCCAAGTTGGATCATAAACCGTATAGCTTGGTGCTCTTCCATTGTTCCTTGGAACTCGTGGTAGTGGACGTTGATAGTTGATGGTATCACTGACACGTTCCCATGTGTCGTAGTGGGTTTTTTCGTGGGATCTGAAATTAATTTTAAAATTTTAAGGAATTTTTGAGAAAATCAGAGGTTTTTCTGGATTTTTCTGATTTTTTTTCAGTAAGATTTTTTTTTACAATTTTCCTTGAAAAAAACGGGCCTTTAAGTTTGACCTGATAGTTAACCCTTAAGAATAATTTTTAAAATTTTGAAATGAATTTTTTCTATTTGATAAAGATGTCATAATCAATTTTGTAGTTGAACAAAATTTTTCAAAATTTTTTTGAACGGGTGAAAAAAATCAGTAAAAAATAAAAGGTTCGGTGAAGCATTTGCTGGGGATCTAGAAGTTTGACTTGATATAAAACATTCTAGAATAATTTTTCTGACTTTGAAATATATTTTTTATGTTAGATGAATATGTCAAAAACATATTTGTAGTTGATCAAAATTACTGAAAAATTTTTTGAAATGGCGAAAAAAATCGGTGAAAAGTGGAAAAAGAAAAAAAAAATCACATTTTTCACAAAACTTTTTTTCTTGAATTTGACATTTTTCTGCAGTTCAGACAAAATGTTCCTGATTTTCTAGTCATTTTTCTGATTTCTCCATGCTTTTTCTGATCAAAAAAAATATTTTTTCCATTTTTTGAAAATTTTCGAAACTCCAAAAAAAGTTTCAGTTTTTTATGATTTCTTTAAATTCCAAATTCTTTTCAATTTTTGGAAAACGTCTTCCTTTATTTGTTTTGATCATTTTCCATCTTTCAAAAAATTATTTCCATCCAAAAATGCAACTCACCTCATTTCCCTTTCCATTTCCCTCTTCTTCTTCAGCTTTTCCTTTTGCTCTTCACTCACTTCCCACCACAAACCCATTGATTAATGATTTTTTTACTTTATTTTCAGATTCAAGCGGTTTTTACAGCAATTGTTTATAAAAATTACCTGAAAAAGGGAAATTTCGGGGAGAAACGGGGAGAAATGGGGAAAAATCGATATTTCCGGGGGAAATGATAAAGTAAGTGATAAGGAATTTGGATTTCAATGCTAATTTCCAAGTTTTAGCTCGAGAATTAGATGCTTTTTGTGAAAAAGTAGGACCTAAATTTGAAAGCCGGCACATGGTGCGGTGGAGCGCGCTTTCACTCAATCGATGACGTCACCCACTGGGAAGAGAGCCTGCGAGGAGAGGAGACGCAGAGAAAGAAAAGAGGAGAAGGAGGAGAGATGAAGGGCCATGGGGGCACAAATTATTAGTTGGCGGGAGACGGAGAGCATGTGAATTATATGGGGAAGGAGAGGGATTGGGAGGGATTGGG
>LR539131.1:377755-391047 GCA_900536315.3 Caenorhabditis becei
GATGATAGTGGGGTGATAGTGGCTATGTTGGGGTTATGGAGGGGATTTTGGGGGAAATTGGATTTTTTTTTGAAAATCAGAAAATTTTTCGGATTGTGTAATTTTTATTGAAAACTTGAACGGAAGTGATAAAAAATTGAAAAAATTGGAACTTCAGAAACATTTTTTTTGGAAATTTGGGAAAAAATGTTTTCTATTTTTAAAAAATTAGAAAAAAAATTTTAAATTCTAAATTTTTTTGCAAATTAGAAAAATGTTTTGCTTCATTAAAAATTTTTTTCGAAATTCTGAGAAATAATGAAAAATGGAAAAAAATGGAAAAATTGAGGTATCTTGGAAAAAACGAAAAAAATTTTTTTTTCGAAATGTTGAAATTTTTTTAAAAATCAGAAAAATTTTTTTGAATTGTGTAGTTTGGTATAAATTTTGTCCTGAATTCATAGAATTTTCGTAAAATTTTTTTGGAGCTTCACAGATAAATTTTTCCTTCGTGTAAAATACAATAATCTGCTTTTTTTTCTAAAATTCATAACTTGGCTTAAAATTCTTCATTTGAAGTCAGATTTTAATTTTTTTTTAGCTCAAGGAACTAGGAAAATATAGTTCAATTTTCGGGGGAAAAGGTCGAGATTCAGAAGATCGGACGATGAAATTTGGTGAAAATTGAGAAAAACATGTTTTTCGATTTTCTTGTGAAATTTTCAAATTTTTCGTTTTTTTCTCACGAGATTAGTACTGTTTTTTTTTGTGTGAGTTAGCTGGGAAATTGATATAAAAATATGTAGAATTTAGGCACTAAAACCAAGCCGAGGGGTCCTAACATCTGCTTGTCGGCGCACCTGTGGCCTAATGGCTCATTAGCTCGTCACATTAATTTGATGAATGTCTGTCAAGGTTGGCAAGTGATCTTATCACTTATCAATCCTTCACAATCTTGCCAGGGACAATTTAACAGATTTTTGGTTCAGAATCCCTCGAAAATATAAAAAAAGGAACACCAATATGCATAAAATTTTACTACATTTTATATTTTTATGAAGGAGATAAATTTATTTGATTATTTTGAAATAAAAATCACTTATTTATCACTGGAAATTGTGCTCGTATTTTTTTTGTTCAGGATTCAGAAGCAATGAGGATTCCGAAAAGTAGTTTTTTTTGAGAGTTTGGCAAAGTTTGACCTTGTCAATTACGCATAAAAATTTTTTTTTTGATTTTGAAATAAATTTTTTAGAATAGGTAACATTGTCGAAATCATTTTTGTAGTTGTACAAAATATTTGAAAAATTTTTTGGAAAGGCAAAAAAATCGTTGAAAAGTGTCCAAAATAGCCTAATTTCCTACCAAGTTTGAGTTGATAGAAAACATTCCAGACAATTTTTTTTGCTTTAGAATAAATTTTTTTATGTTAGATAAAAGTGTCAAAAACAAGTTTGTAGTTAATCAAAATCACTGAAAAATTTTTTGAACAGCTGAAAAAAATCGTTGAAAAATTGATAAAATAGCCTAATGATCTGTCAGTTTGACTTGAAAGAAAACAGTTCAGATTATTTTTTTCATTTTGAAATAAATTTTTTATAATAGATAACAATGTCGAAATCATTTTTGTTGTTGTACAAAATATTTGAAACATTTTTTGAAACGGCAAAAAAAATCGTTGAAAAATGTTAAGATCGCCTCATGGTCTACCAAGTTTGACTTGATAGAAAGAGCGCAGATAATTTTTTTTCACTTTGAAATAAATTTTTTATACTAGATAAAAGTGTCAACAACAAACTTTTAGTGAATCACAAATGCTGAAAAAAGTTTTGAATCTATGAAAAAAATCATTAAAATGAGGAAAAGTTTAGTAGAGCGCATTTGCTAAGGGTCTGTAAGTTTGACCTGATTGTAAACCTTCAATAATAATTTTTTAGACTTTCAAATAAATTTTTTATGTTAGATAAAAATGTCAAAAACAAACTTTTAGTTAAATCGAATTGCTGAAAAATTTTTTGAAGCTTTGAAAAAAATCATTGAAAAAGTACAGTACCCTCCTGCACTTCGCTCAACTTTGTCCCCATTTCAACATTTCAAGACCAAAAACCAGCATCATCTTCGTCTCTTTTTACCTCATCACCCGACTCTCTCCAATTTGATCACTTTTTGTTGCCATTTCGCCATCGAAACCATTAAAAATGTTGCCCTTTTTGTTGACAAGCACCTCGTTATCAAACCTATCAGTTACAAAATTCGAAAAAGATCAAACGGCGCTAGCGCTGACCATCTTCTGATAACTGATAAGAAAAGTTTAAAAGAGACGCCCGAGCCTCCAATTCTTATCAGCGACTGATCAAACATGATCAAGGCTCTGTTGGTTCTAACCCTTGTGGGTTACTGTAGCTGTGATGTCAAGCTGGAATTTGTGCAAGCTGTAAGTTATGATAAGATTACTGATAAGAGAGTGATATTCAGATGTGGCGACATGGAGAACGATCCTCCCAGATTGATCTTTATCCGATCTACGAAGCCGATTGGATCTATGGAGGAGGTGGACTCGGCGAGCTGACTGCAAAGGGAATGGGAGAGATGAACGAGTTGGGAAGGCTTATCAGACAAAGATATGTTCAACAGCAACAGTTCTTGAAACCGAAATATGCTTCGAGAGAGGTATACTGTAGTGAGGATTACGGTAACTAGTGCTTTTGTAGGTCTACATCCGATCCACTGACTTCAACAGAACCATCATCTCTGCCATGTCCCTGCTCTACGGACTGTTCCCGCCGAGTTTGTATGATGTTCCGAGTGAGTTGGGGGAGGCACTGGAAAAGCGCAAGGGAACGGGAAATGCGTCAAAGATCTAACATAATGCCAAGGATTTTGAAAAAGCGTCAAGGATCGGGAATAGCGCCAGGGTATCTAAAATTGCGTCAATGTGCTTGGTTTGTGGAAGGGGGCCCCGGAGAAGCTTCAGAGCACCAGAATTGCGTCAAGGAACCAGGAAAGCGCCAAGAATCGAAAATTGCGCCAGGGATCCAGAAAAGCGCCAGGAACCTCCAAGTGCGTCAAGCTACCAGAATTGCGCCGAAGAACTAAATGTGCGTCAAGGCACTAGAAATGCGTCAAGCCACTAGAATTGCGTCAATGAACTAGATATGCTTCAATGCACCGGAATCGCGCCTAGATCTCCAGAATTGCGTCAAGAACCTGGAAATGCGTCGAAACACAATAATTGCGTCAACGCACCGGAATTGTGCCAAGGATCTCAAAATGCGTCAAGCTATCAAATATGCGCCGAGGCCTGGGAATGCGCAAGGGAACTAGAGAAGCGCCAAGAAGACAGGAATACGCCAAGGCACTAGAATTGCGTCAAGGTACTAAACACACACCAAGGTGTCCAGGAATGCGTCAAGCTACCAAATTTGCGCCAAGGATCTCAAAATGCGTCAAGCTACCAAAGTTGCGCCAAGACACCAAGAATGCGTCAAGAATCTAGAAATGCTTCAAAGAACCAGGATTGCTTCATTGCACCGGAATTGCGCCAAAGATCTGCAAATGCCCCAAGCTACCATGATAGCGTCAATGGACTAGGAAAGCGCCAATGCACCGGAATCGCGCCAGGGTCTCCAGAATTGCGTCAAGCTCCCGGAATTGCGCGAAGGCTCTAGAAATGCGCCAAGGATCGGGAAACGCGTCAAGGCACTATGATTGCGCCAAGGTCTCCAGAATTGCGCCAAAGATTTCAAAATGCGTCTAGCTACCATAAAGCTACCATAATAGCGTTAATGCACTAGGAATGCGTCAATGCACCGTAATTGCGCCAAGGTTCTGGAAATGCGTCAAGGCACTATGATTGCGCCAAGCTCCCACAATCGCGTCAACACCCACCCAACTTCAATTCCCTCCATTTTTCCAGACGTCGACTACCCATTCACCCCATTCACATGGCAACCCGGTCTCACCTTTGTCCCAGTCCACGTCGACTCCCCAACCCAATGTGTAAGTGCGCTCTACCGAACATTCCCTATAACTTCCCAAACAATTCCAGGCCGCCAGTCAAAACTGTGGCTCCTGTCCCCGCTACGATGCCCTCCAAACCGCCATGCTGGCCCTTCCAGAAGTCCTCCCGGCCTTCCAAAAAGTAGTTCTTCTCAACCGTCAAGTCGGTCCGTACTACAACATGACAACTGGAATCGACACGTTCTACACGTATCCAGACACGTGGAAGTGTCAAAGAGCCTACTTTAACTCGACTTTGTATGCCAAATTGCCATGGTATAATGAGGAGTTGTACTACAAGTCACAGACGGTCTACGCACCCGTCAAAGGATTCTTGGAGGGAAATTTTGGTTAGTTTTGGGACTTTTCTGAAAATTTTTTTAATCAATAATTTTCCAGTCAACTCTACCGTAGTCAACGGCCTGGACATTGGCCATGAGATGCGAGTCCTCAGATCTGGAGTCTTGATCAATGAGCTCTATGACCGAGCCAATCAGAAATTGAATTGTGCCGCCGACCCGACCTGTACCAACTCGTTCAAACAACTCAAGTTCTACGCTTATTCTATCGTAAGTGCTAGGAAAAAAGGCCATCTAGAAAAATTTTTTGTGATAGGAAAATGTGTTTTAATCAACTTTGTAATTAAACAAAAATTTTGAAAAATTCATTGAAAGGGTAAAAAAAAACGATGAAAAACAAGTGAGTGAAAAAATTTTTTTTTCGACTAGCACAAAGTTTGAGCTGATAAGCCACTTAGAAAAATTTTTTCAAGACTGAAATAAATTTTTTCCGTCAGATAAAGATGTCAAAAACAAATTTTCATATCTGAGCAAAATTACTGAAAAATTCATTGAAAGGGTGAAAAAAATCGATGAAAAAAGTGAGTGAAAAAAATTTTTTTTTTTCGACTAGCAAAGTTTGAGCTCACAGAAAACCCTTCCGAAAAAAATTTTTAACCCTGAAATAAATTTTTTCCGTCAAATAAAGATGTTAAAAACATTTTCATTGTTAGGCAAAATTACTTAAAAATTCATTGAAAGGGAGAAAAAATCGGTGAAAAATGAAAATTAGTGAAGTATTTTTTTACGATCAGCAAAGTTTGAGCTTACAAAAAATTTTCAGAAAATTTTTTTAAAGCTTGAAATAAATTTTTTGTAATAGATTAACGTGTCAAAAACATTTTTGTAGTTGAACAAAATTTTTAAGAAATTCATTAAAAGGGCGAAAAAAATCGATGAAAAATGAGCTTTCTATTTCAGCACGACAACAACGTCTACGCGGCTCTTGTCGCTTTGGGAATTCCAAATCTGGCAAATACAATTGATGGATGGCCGGCGTATGCTGCTGGGTTGATCCTGGAGTTCCACAGAGATACAGTGACCGATGAGCGATTCTTCAAGGTGAGTTTTGGGCTTTTGGGCTTTTGGGCCGAGTTTAGGCTTCCAGGTTTCCAGGCTTCCAGGCTTCTAGGCTTTTAGGCTTTTAGGTCTTTAGGCTTTCAGGCTTTCAGGCTTTCAGGCTTTCAGGCTTTCAGGCTTCTAGTCTTTTAGGCTCCTAAGCTACTAGGCTTTCAGGCTTCCAGGCTTCTAGGCTCTTGGCCCAAGCTAATTTCCCTATTTCCAGGTCCTATACCGCCAAGGCGACGACGCCCCAATCACCCCTGTCACCCACTTGGTCCCAATTTGCAATGGAGCAACCTTGTGCCCATTCAGTGCCCTCCAGACCCTTGCCGCCACTTTGAAGCCACTTCCAGACTATACTACGGTAAGAGTGATAAAAGGGCTGATAAGGGCTTCCATTTGTTTTTCAGCTCTGCAACACTGCTCTATAAGGATAGTCGCTAGATTTGATAAATTTGATAAATTTTTGCATGGAATTGCATTTTTCAATAAATTCTTTTGTTTGATAAAAGTTGATAACATTGGAATCCTTGAGTAAAGTCAGAATCCATGGATGAAGTTGTGACTTGATTCAGAAGACGTCCAGGTGCTCCAGAAGATCCAGAAGCTCCAAATCCAGAAGTCGCTGCTCACTCGACGTCGTTCCATGAAATACATAGTGTTAGATTTGGTTTCCTTATCATTCTATGATTCCCAGTTTCATCTATCAGCTCCCACAACTCGCAGAAGCTTCTAGAAGTGTCCAAAAGATGCTCCAGAATCACACTCACAATGCTACCCTGGAGCATCTTTTTTTTGAGGGAAAAGAAGCAAACTCACATCTGGAACCGAAAGAAACTATTGAATTAGGGGTCCAGGAGGTTCCAGAACTCAAAAAAAAAGCGTTGTTGATCCTTCAAATCCAAGGAGACTTTGACCAGAAGATCCGCTAGGCTCCAGAAGATTCCAGAAGCCGTCCATTCTTCAAAAGTTCAGAATCCCGTGGTTCCAATGCTCCAAAAGATTCCAAAAATTTTCCATGAAGCCGTGGTGGCAGTACTCAAAGTCCACTTCAATCCAGAAGACGTTTAGGTGCTCCAGAAGCTTCAGAAGTTCCAGCCAATCCAAACGCTCGCTTCGTGCCATTTCATGAAAGTAAATTAGTGTTAGACTTGAAAATTCCCATATTTTTTGTTTTCTCCCCCATCTGTCAGCCCCCACAACTCGCAGAAGCTTCTAGAAGTCTCCAGAAGATGCTCCAGAATCACACTCACAGTGCTACCCTGGAACATCTTATTTCTGGGGGAAAAGAAGCAAACTCACATTTGGAATCCAAAAAATCCATCGGTGACGCTTGAGAATTCATGGTCCCTTGCTCCTGGTCGCTCCATCAAAAATAGTGCCAAACTGAACATATCTCCCCCTTTTATACGGATTCCTTATCAGTGATTTTGATCTGCCCCAGATCTAAAAACCCACAAACGTGTAGGGGTTACGTGAGAACTGATAACGTGAAAAAATGGAAATTTACGGGAAATTTGATAAAAGATAAGGGGTTTCACGTGAAAATGAAGCTACAGTAACCCAAGAAAACACTTCTGACTCATCTCCATAACCATAACCCTTATCACCTATTTTATCACCTTCTTTATCACCTCATCACCTTATCACCTCCTATAAAACCCCTCTCCACTCCCCAGAACCAACCAAAACAAATGCATCCCTTCACCATTCTTCTCCTCCTCTCTACCGTAACCCTCGCAGCGGGTCAAGGTACAGTAACTCCTTATCACTGATACCTTATCACTTTACAGACTGCTGCCCTTATCCCTTATCAGCTGTTATCACTAAAAACGTCACGGAGCTCGATTTCAAGTGCTCGGAGCCCATCGGATTTTCATGTGTCCTTCCGGATTTCAAGGAATTTGTTGGCCTCGGGGTCCTCGGAAATTCGCCAGCTGGTCCATTGGAGACACCGAGTGATAATGATTTGGTTAGTGATAAGAAGGCTTATCAGTCATGGCCTAACTTTTGCAAGCTTGAAAAAGTTCGGCCACGGCCGAAAAACTGGGATTTTCAATGGTTTTTCTTGGTTTTTCTCGATTTTTCTCTTATTTTCAACCAGTGATAAAGTTCATCAGTGTGGTGAAAAAACTGGTGAAAAATCCACCAAAATCGGCTAAAAATCGCAGTTTTTGAGTCATGGCCTAACTTTTGCAAGCTTGCAAAAGTTCGGCCATCACCAAAAAACCTGGTTTTTCAACGGTTTTTATTGGTTTTTCTTGGATTTTCCTGGATTTTCAGCTAGTGATAAGGCTTATCAGACTAATCAGCTCTATTTCCAGGTCCTTCTAACCTTTGCCCAATTGACCCTTGATGCCGTGGCGACTTGTGATACCGATAAGAAAAAGTGGAATTTGGAGGGAACTATGGGAGATTTTGAGCAGCTCAAATGTGCCAAAATGTATCTGAATGGGAAATGGATTGTGGCTGAGTGATAACTTATCAGTGATAAGGAATGAATAAAGATTTTGAACATTTGGGTTACTGTACCTTACACTCAATACACCAGATTTGACGACAATTCAATTTTTCCTGTTTTTACCTACGTCACAAATCCCCTCCTTTTTCTTATCACGCTCCGACTGATAATCTGATTAGAAACTCATCAACCCATAAAGTCACGTTTCCCTTTTTTTTTCCTCATGGGATTAGGCTTAGGCTCCGCCCACTAATTATTCATGCACTGATAATCCTTATCATAAAGTAAATAAGATCTGTTGGTCTCTGGTATTATGCCTCGGGAGAGAATGTCAAAGAAATCGAAAGAACGGGAGAAAATAAAGAGAATAGTCAAGAGTCCCAAGGATAACGTGAGTTTTGATGTTTTTTTCCTTGGCGTTTTTTGAGTGCCTTGTCGCTTTTTTGGATCCTTGACGCGATTTTGGTGCATTGGCGTGATTTCGGTGCTTTGACGTGATTTTGGTGCATTGGCGCGGTTCGAGATGCCTGGCTCATTTGAGGAAGACCTGACATGTTTTGGATCACCGGGCCAAGTTTGAGTAGGCTGACGCATTTTTAGATTCCTGGCGCATTTTTGGATAATTGACGTAATTTTGGTAGCTTGACGCATTCCTAAAACTTCGGCGCCATTCTGGATCTCTGACGCAACTTCCTACCCTTGGCGCTTTTCTAGATCCCAGGCGCATTCCTGATACCTTGACGCATTTTTGGACCCCTGGCGCAAATCCCAGTTTTTGGTGCTTTTCTGGTTCCTTGACGCTTTTCTAGTTCCCTGGCGCAATTTTCGATCCTTGACGCATTTCTGTATCCTTGGCGCTATTCCGGATCTCTAGCACATTTGTAGATGCTTGACACATTCCTAGTGCATTGGCGCATTTACAGTATTTTGACCGGTTTAAGGTACCTTGGCGCTCCATTGGATCTATGACGCAATTCTCGATCCTTGGCGCTATTCCGGATCACTGACGCAATTTTTGCTCCTTGACGCTTTTCTGGATCCCTGACGTTACTACGAATCCATGGCGCAATCATTGATCCTTGACGCATTTCTGGATCCCTGGCGCCTTTCCCGATCCTTTGCGCATTTTTCGCTCCTTGGCGCTTTTCTAGTTCCTTGACGCAATCCTCGATACGTTGACGCATTTACAGTAACCTGTCAGGTCAGTGGTACCTTAGCGCTCAATTTGATCCCTGACGCAATTTCTTATCCTTGACGCATTCCTGGTGCATCGGCGCATTTACAGTTACCCGACTGGTTCATGGTACCTTTGCGATCATTGACGCACTTCTAGATACCTGACGCATTTCTCGATCCTTGGCGTTTTTCTAGTCCCTTGACGCATTTCCCGTGCCTTGGCGCAATTCCTAATCTGCCATTTTTCCAGAAAAAGTCCGAATCCCCCGCCAATCCACCCATCACCTCGTCTCAACCCCTCGACCTCCGTATCGCCTCCCGCCGAACCCCAGACCCGGAAAGAGCCCTCCGCGAAGCCCAACTGGTCCTTCCTTCAACAGTCCAACTCCCGTCCCTTCTAATCCCACCACTTCCTAATCAGTTCAATGTCCCTGATGTTTACTTTAATCAATACCGTGATATTTTCGAGTTACAATGCCAATCAGCCATTTCCTATGTGGCGTTTCACTGGTATTATTATCAGTGTTGCTTGTTCGATGCTCATAATATAATCAATTCAATGGGGAATGGTTCTAATCAATAAATTGCGTTATCAGTTTATCAATAGACTAAAAAAACCACTGATAAAAGAAAAGTTGACTATTGAAACGGTTCTTTTGATTGCTTTTCCTCAACAATTGATCATTTTTCCATAAAAAAGAACCGGGAATTCAAAAAAATCAAAAAAATTCAAAGAAATCATTGAAAATATGCAATTCCCCGTCCAGTTCCTCGCTACAGTAATCCTAGTCTTCCACGGCGCCCTAGCCAACGGTTCGTGGCCTAGGATCCGACAAAACTCGGCCACCATCATTTCAGATTGTTGTCCCTGGCCCGCATTCAGCTTATCTGTTATCACTGATATCGATATCTTTGATTACACGGTGAAATGCTCGGATTCCATTAAAATCACTTGTAGACCGGTTAGAATTATGGGAAAATCAGTTGAAATTGGAGTGGTTGGAAAAGGAAGAAGGGGGAGCAGTGTTGTAAGTGATATAACTCGATTCTTATCAGTGATAACGAAAAGTTGTCAACTGATAAGATGTTGCTGAGATTATCAGCTATCGATTGATACCCCAACCTGTCAAGTTTTATCAGTCGCTGATAAAGTGAGAGCGTTTCGAAAATTGCGGGATTTCAGAGTGTCGTACTAAATTGCCCCTCAGTTTTCATTGACTATCTCGGTTCTTATCAGTGATAACAAAAAGTTGTCAACTGATAAAATGTTGCTGAGATGATCAGCTATCGAATGATACCCTAACTTGTCAATTTTTATCAATTTATCACTGTTTTACAGCTGGTTAAATCAATGTCACAAATTTCGTTCCAAGCAACTTGCAACAAGGCGACAAAGCTGTGGAGGAGGAATGGGTCCGGAGCATTTAGCAGTTTTTCTTGTGTGAAAAAGATAGGATCCAATTGGGTGAACATGTAAAAATATGAAAATATATGAATAAATCTGAATAGAGCATTGTTGACGCATTTCTGGTGCCTTGACTTATATCTGGATCCTTGATGCATTGCGGGATACTTGGTGCATTTCTGGATTCTTGGCGCATTCCGGGATCTATGACGCAACCCTAGGTCCTTGACGCGTTTCTTGACGCACCCTAGATCCCTGGCGCCTTTCTGGATTGCTGGCGCATTTCCTGATCCTTGACGCAATCTCAGTGCCTCTACGTGCCAAACCTCAAGAAACCCCATGAATCACCACTAAAACAACCAATAAAATCGTGAAATCGAGAAAAAAACCAGTGATACAATAAAAATTTACGAGTTCATAAACGAAACGCCCCCATTTTCGGGGTATAAAAGACCATGAGGGGTTCTTCACAATCAGTTCACAATCAACTGATAACAATGAACGTTCTTCTTCTGGTCTTGGCTACTGTGATGGTCGGTGGAGCGGCGGCGGCGGATGGTTAGTGGATTCTGGAGATTCTGAAGGCTTCTGAATCCACAACGTCTTCTTCCAGGTTGCTGTCCATACCCGGGAGTCAACAATGCCTTTCCAATCGCCAACATCCCTGTGGATCTCTTCAAGTGTGATGAACCTCTGAAGCTTCTCTGTGCCGTTACTGAACTCCCTGTGGTCATGTCGACTGTCGGAATCGCCTTCAATGTCTCTGCTCCGGGACCCGTCGCCAAGAGCCAAGTGGTTAGTGTGGCCAAGAAAAAAAGTTAGGCCATCTCGTTTGTTTCAGCTCGGCGAGATGTTGACCGGCATGTCGGAGAACATTTTCTGCGATAAGGCCCAGGGACTTTGGAAGATGCAGTGGGGAGAGAACCGATATGAGAACTTCATCTGTGTTCGGAGAGTCGCCGGAACTCAAATTTATACTGGATACTGATGAATAAATGTTGTGAATTTTCAACGAGTTGTAGAATCTTTCGGGAACATTGAATGCACAGGTTGGGGTAGCAATCGATTGGAAATTGTCTGAGAAACAACTTTGTAGTTGATAACTTTTTGATATCACTGATAAGAAACGAGATATCAGCTGATAACTGAAAATTTCAGAAAAAAATTTTTCTCTTGGATTTTCAAAACGCTCTGAAATATTTCGGAAACATTGAAAATGGACAAGTTGGGGTAGCAATCGATTGGATATTGTCTGAGGAGCAACTTTGTAGTTGACAACTTTTTGTTATCACTGATAAGAAACGAGATATCCGCTGATAACTGAACACCATCTCCAAAACCCCTGTTCCTGTTGCAATTGACCCTCTTCCAAAAACGGAAAAACCGAAACAATTACCATATTTGTCTTGTTGAATTCGGCGTCTTTGTGTCAAAAACCACACAAAGATTGATGGCGCCGAGTAATTGATGAAGCCAATGTGTAAATTAGGAGGAGGAGGAGGACGAGCGTTTTTTGATTTAGGGTTTGAATGAACGGGAAATTGGGTCAGGATGGGCCTAGATTGGCTTGAAAGTCTGGAAGCCTGAAAGCAACAGAAAAGGAGGAAATTGAAGGTGCCGTTCAGTTATCAGCTGATATCTCGTTTCTCATCAGTGATAGCGAGAAGTTGTCAACTACAAAGTTGCTCTCCAGATTATTTCCAATCGATTGCTACCCCAACCTGACTATTTTCATCAATTTTTAAACATTCTAGAGGCATTTGAAAATCTAAAAAACAAATTTTTTTTGAAAATTTTAGTTATCAGCTGATATCTCGTTTCTTATCAGTGATAGCAAAAAGTTGTCAACTGCAAAGTTGCTCCTCAGACAATTTCCAATCGATTGCTACCCCAACCTGTCCATTTTCAATGTTTCCGAAAGATTCTACAACTCTTTGAAAATTCACAACATTTATTAATCAGTATCCAGTATAAATTTGAGTTCCGGCGACTCTCCGGACGCAGATGAAGTTCTCATATCGGTTCTCTCCCCACTGCATCTTCCAGAGTCCCTGGGCCTTATCGCAGAAAATGTTCTCCGACATGCCGGTCAACATCTCGCCGAGCTGCAAAACCGAGATGGCCTATCTTTATTTCTAGGCCACACTAACCACTTGGCTCTTGGCGACGGGTCCCGGAGCAGAGACATTGAAGGCGATTCCGACAGTCGACATGACCACAGGGAGTTCAGTAACGGCACAGAGAAGCTTCAGAGGTTCATCACACTTGAAGAGATCCACAGGGATGTTGGCGATTGGAAAGGCATTGTTGACTCCCGGGTATGGACAGCAACCTGGAAGAAGACGTTGTGGATTCAGAAGCCTTCAGAATCTCCAGAATCCACTAACCATCCGCCGCCGCCGCTCCACCGACCATCACAGTAGCCAAGACCAGAAGAAGAACGTTCATTGTTATCAGTTGATTGTGAACTGATTGTGAAGAACCCCTCATGGTCTTTTATACCCCGAAAATGGGGGCGTTTCGTTTATGAACTCGTAAATTTTTATTGTATCACTGGTTTTTTTGCTCGATATTACGATTTTATTGGTGGTTTTAGTGGTGATTCATTGGGGTTTCTTGGGGTTTGACACGTATTTTTTGAGGAAGCACCAGGATTGCGTCAAGGATCCGGATATGCGTCAGGTATCAAGAAATGCGTCAATTATTCAGAAATGCGCAAAGGCCTGGAAGCCTGAAAGCTTGAAGTCAGGCTCAAAACCTGAAATCAAGCAATTAGGCCCTAGGCCTGAAATTCGGCCTGAATCAGACCTTCTACATCCAGAATCTAGGCTTACAAGCCTACAAGCCTAAACCAATCCCTTCTTCCATTTTC
>LR539131.1:395671-416346 GCA_900536315.3 Caenorhabditis becei
ACTTTTTCTATTTTTCTTCGCCCAAAGATATTTTTACGACGATAAGAAGCTCTTTCGGCCAATAAATTCTATTTTCTCCCCATTTTCTGGTTTTAGGGGTTTTTGAGCTTTGAAATGTGCCAAAAATGAAGATTTTTCAGGTCTGGTTCCAGAATCGACGTGCTAAATGGAGGAAAAGAGAGCAGAATCGGAATGGAGGCGGTGAAGTGAAAAAGGAAGAGGGACAAGATGGGGTCAAGGTGAATTGGGGGAAAATTGGTGAAAACTATGAAATTTGGTAAAAATTGGTGAAAAAACCATCAAAATCGGCTGAAAATCACGGTTTTTCAGTGGTGGCCTAACTTTTGCAACTTGCAAAAGTTCGGCCACCACCAAAATGCATGTTTTCCGGTCGTTTTTCTGGATTTTTTGAAATTGAATAGCTATCTCACAATTCCTATGACCGTGGCCTAACTTTTGCATTTTGGGGAAACTCGGCCACCTCGATTTCTAGTGGTTTTTGATGGAATTAGCTGATTTTTCGGGATAAACATGTACAAAATGATTGTTGTTCACTGGAATTCGCAAAAAACAGCGAAAAATGGCAAAAAATCACCAAATACGACAAAAACGATGAAAAATGAGCCATGGCCTAACTTTTGCAAAGTTGCAAAAGTTCGGCCATCACTTAAAATCATGAATTTTGCCCGTTTTCCTTGATTTTTTAGCCCTTTTTTCACAAATTTCCACCAAAAGATGAATATTCATTCACAAAATGAAAAAAAGATTGATACACATGCCAGCCTCCCACCACAGACATTCGACTTGGGTCTCGCAACGATTTTTGTGGATGTAGGCGGGCAGGGTTGGGAATGTGCCTTGTTTTATCTGAAAATGGGAAAATTTAGTGAAAAACGGGAAAAAATGGGAAAAAATGAGCCAAAATTGGTCAAAATCGGTCAAAATCAGTGATTTTTGATGGTGGCCGAAGTTTTGCATTTTGCAAAAGTTAGGCCATGGACTAAAAAAAGCGTTATTTCTTCGGAAATGTGTGAAAAATCATATTTCCAGCCACTTCCGACCTTCCCATTCTCAATTGACAGTATCCTGGCAGTTTCCCGGGTGCCACGTGGCAGACGACCCAATGCAAAGTACCCAAGGGTTCAGGTTAGTGATAAGGAGTGATAAGAAGTGTGATAAGAAGTGATAAGTGATCAGCTGATAACAAAAAATCAATCAATACTTCCTTTAGGCTTGCAAGAACATGTCTCCATTCATGATTCCGCTGTTCCCAATCACCCAACCCGCTGGAGCCCTTATCAGGGACTTATCACCAGTGGCTCCGCCCACCGGAAATGCTCAAAATGGACAGATTACTGTAGCTGAGATGCTTAAAGGCGCATAGATCAAAAAAAAAAAATTTTTTGAAATTTTTCCATTTTTCACCGTGAACTGCCGGTTGTCTTACCTCCCCCAGAAGCCCCAATTTATCGATTTTTGTAAATTTTTTTTTGTAAAAAATTCATTTTGTATTCCTTCTGATAGTCTTGCTTCCTAATAAATTCTGAAAAAAATCTGAAAAAAATGTTCCATTATCTGCGAATTCTGCTTCTTCTGCTACCTCTACTGATGGCGAAAACGGTAAATTTTCAAATTTTCAAAATTTTTTAAAAATCTGGTAATTTATGATGGAACCCCTTTAAAAAAGCTGAAAATCCTCTAAAAATGCTAAATTTTCAACTTTCACCCCATGGCCTAACTTTTTCAAAAAGCAAAACTTCGGCCACCATCAAAATCAACCGATTTTGACCAATTTCAGCTCATTTTTTACCGTTTTTTTCACCAAATTTAACCATTTTCAGATAAAACGTGGCACATTCCAAGCCTTACCCGCCTACATCCACGAAACTCGTTGCGAGACCCGAGCCGAGTGTCTCTGGTGGGAAGTGTGTCCGGCCGGCATGTGTATCAATCTTTTTTTCATTTTGTGAATAAATATTGATTTTTTAATTGAAAATTGTGTGAAAACAGCTTGAAAATCAAGAAAAATCAAGGAAAACTCAAAAATTCATGATTTTTGACTAGTGGCCGAACTTTTGCATTTTGCAAAAGTTAGGCCATGGCTCAATTTTCATGGTTTTCGTCGTTTTTTGGTGATTTTTTGCCATTTTTCGTAGTTTTTCGCAATTTCCAGTGAACAACAATCATTTTACACATCTTCATCACAAAAAATCAGCAAAATCCATCGAAAACCAATAGAAATCGAGATGGCCGAGTTTTCCCCAAAGTTAGGCCATCACTCAAACGATGTTATTTATACAATTTTGAACAATAAAATGGAGATCAAAGTTGAAAAAACAATAGAAAACGGTGAAAAATCGGAAATTGAAGATTTCGTCTCGTCCAGCGAAGTTTGGCAGCGCTGAAAAAATCGATCGATAATTGATTACAAAAAATCGATCAATAACAACTTACAGTATGATAATCCGGTTCGGGTTTGAAATATTTCGCAATATTTTTAAAATTTTCAAATGTGCAAAATTGTGCTCCATTGCACACCGGAACCATCGAAGTGACGTCTTCCAGGTCGGAATCCGAGTTGTCACGATATAAAACTTTGAAGAATCGTTCATTTATGTCTGGGTTACTGTAGAATTCCAGGGTCATGGCAGAAGCATAATCCGGCCAGCCATCGATAGATTTGCAGAGGTCTGGGATGCCGAGGGCCACGAGAAGGCCGTAGATTACCATGTCGTGCTGGAAATATGAGGGTTACTGTAGTTTTGGGGGGGGGGGGTTTTGGGTTACTGTAATGGTCGTTAAAAGGTTTTTGAACTTTTTGGGTTACTGTAGTGGTCTCTTATAATTTTTAAAAATTTTCTCGAGTTTTTGGGATTACTGTAGTTTGACAAGTGTGCAATAACCTTGATGAGAAGTTGCGAAACTTTCAAAAAATCTTTTTTCCGTTCAAAATAATTATTTTTGAGAAGTAAAAAAACGAAAATGTAGCTATTAACCTCAACTATACGTAAAAAATATAACGAATTCACAAAAAAATCTTTAAAAATTTTTGAGTTGAAAAAATGATACAGTTTTTAAAAATCCACCGTTTTCATTTTTCATCGATTTTTTTCTCCATTTCAAAAAAATTTTCAGAATTTTTGATCAACTACAAAAATAATCTAAACATCATTATTTAACACAAAAAATTTATTTTGAGGTTCTAAAAATTATTTTTGAGGGTTTTCAAACTTTTCTTAGGCTGGGATTACTGTAGCATTCCCTACTTACCGATGAATATCCATAAAACTTCAAATTCTTTGTATAACTCGTACAGTTTTCCAAGTCCATTTCACAATCCATTTTCTCCTCTGCCCTATTGTAAATTTCATTGATAAGAGGGCCAAACTTCAGAATTTGTGTTTCGAGGGCAATATCGATTCCATCAATGTGAGTGTCGTTTTCTGAATTAATTCAAAGAATATTAAGCTAAAAACCACGGAAAAATAGTGAAAATCGGATTAAAATCGGTTGAAAATGGGATTTTTGAGATTTTTGAGTGGTGGCCGAGCTTTTCAAGTCGGAGAAAGTTCGGCCATGGTCGAAATTGTTGATTTTCTATGGTTTTGATTGGTTTTTTCACGAATTCAATTTGGAAAACGCCGAGAAATCAAGTTGGAAAGCCAACTTTTTCAAGTGATGGCCTAACTTTCCTCAAGTTGCAAAAGTTAGGCCACCATAACAAAAACTTGATTTTTATTAATTTTCAAGGGATTTTCCCATTTTCAGCCTGAAAAACTCACGAAAACCCATAAAAAAGTGAAATTTCCAAGTGATGGCCTAACTTTCTGCCAATTTGCAAAAGTTAGGCCACCACTTCAAAACTGCGTTTTTTGGTGGATTTTGTTGAATTTTTATCATTTTCGATAGCTTTTATATCATTTCCAACCTCAAAAACTCACGAAAATCTAAAAAAACCGGAGTTTCGAAGTAGTGGCCTAACTTTCTTCAACTTGCAAAAGTTAGGCCACCACTTCAAAACTAAGTTTTTGGTAGATTTTTTGTGAATTTTCACAATTTTTCCAAGCTTTTCCATCATTTCCACCCTCAAAAACTCAAAAACCCAAAAAAAAACCAAAATTTCCAAGTGATGGCCTAACTTTCTCCAAACTGCAAAAGTTCGGCCACCCCCTCGAAACTTGGTTTTTATTGATTTTCATTGATTTTCATCAATTTTCAATGAATTTCCCCCCCCCCCTTTTTCCCCCATTTTCCCCCCATAAAACCCACCATAATACCCTTCCTGTTGCCTTTTCAGCGGCGCATACACCTCTTGTGCCCATTCATACAACTCTTCGTTATAAAAATCCAAATCCCTGTACAAAGTGTCATTGAACCAGTTTCTCTGGCATTTCCACGTGTCAGGGTACCACCAGAACGTTTCAATGTCAGTGGTGACGTTGTAGAAGGCGGCGACGCGATGGTTCATGGCGAGCATCTGGAAAGTGCGCTCTAATGAGAAAATCAGGGAAAACCCGAGAAAAACAGGGTAATGCAAGTGCGCTCCAATGATAAATGTGGTTTTTTCCATTTTTCCACCAAATTCCATCAAAGTCGGTCAAAATCGGTCAATTTTGGCCAAAATTGGTCATTTTTGACCGGTATGCAAGTGCGCTCCATTGAGAATCGCTCAAAAACATGT
The DNA here is from genome assembly GCA_900536315.3 of Caenorhabditis becei. Taxonomy (NCBI): domain Eukaryota; kingdom Metazoa; phylum Nematoda; class Chromadorea; order Rhabditida; family Rhabditidae; genus Caenorhabditis; species Caenorhabditis becei. The sequence continues at coordinate 400,353 of LR539131.1, forward strand.
TTTTCAGCGGGTTTTTGCCAGTTTTAGGTCACTTTTCCTCATTTTTCGCCATTTCCACTTATTTCCACCCACTTTCGCATAAGTTATCTTCACTTCTTCCAGTTTCGTCGCCTTATCAGTCAACTCATCCATTCTAGCGCATTTTTCGCATTTCTGATTGATTTCGCACTGTTCCACACCATCCACGTGGATTGGGACAAAGGTGAAGCCCTGTTGCCAGTTGATACTTGTTGGATAGTCGACTCCTGATAAGGTGATAAGGTGATAAGAAGTGATAAGAGGGGGTACCTTGGATATTCCAAGCACCTGCTGGAAATAGGCCATAAGTTAAGGCCATGGCGGAGATTATGGTTCGATTGACGTCGGTGGAGCGGATATGCACCTGAAATGCGTCAGAGATCGAGAATTGCGTCAAGGATCAAGAATTGCGTCAAAAATCGAGAAATGCGTCAAGGATCAAGAATTGCGTCAAGGATCGAGAATTGCGCCAAGGATTGAGAAATGCGTCAAGGATCAAGAATTGCGTCAAGGATCGAGAATTGCGCCAAGGATTGAGAAATGCGTCAAGGATCGAGAAATGCGTCAAGGATCGAGAAATGCGTCAAGGATCGAGAAATGCGTCAAGGATCGAGAAATGCGTCAAGGATCGAGATATGCGTCAAGGATCGAGAATTGCGTCAAGGATCGAGAATTGCGTTAAGGATCAAGAGTACCGTCAAGGGTCGAGAAATGCGTCAAGGATCGAGAATCGCGTCAATTCACCGAAAAAGCGCCAGCTCACCTCTCTTGACGCATATCTCGTGCTCAAAAACTCCATCTCATCGATATATCGCTTCCGGAACATTCCACCAAGCCGATTCAACTGTTCCATCCCGATCGGAGTCAATTCTCCGAATCCACCACCTCCAAATGTCCAATTTTGCTCGGTTATGGGGTAGAGATCGGTTAGAGCCGCCCGATCGCCGTGGCGCCAAAGCTGAAAAACTTTTTGAATTTTTTTTGTGATTTGAATGTATTTTTAACGTATAGCTCAGTATATTAGCTACATTTTCGTTTTTTTTATTTTTCGAAAAAAATATTTTTAACTGAGAAAAGATTTTTTGAAGTTTTAGTACTAGGCCCAAAAAACTTTGAGCGAATAGAAAACCCTTAAAAAAGATTTTTTGAGCTTTCAAATAAATTTTTTACGTCAGATAATAGTGTCGAAAATATATTTGTAGTTAAACAAAAATACTGAAAAATTTTTTAAAAAGGAGAAAAAATTGATGAAAAATGAAAAATGTCATTTTTTTCAAATTTTTTCGATTTTTTACTATGAAATTTTTTTTTCAGATTTTTTTGCGATTTGCATGTATTTTTAACGTATAGCTGAGTATATTAGCTACATTTTTGTATTTTTATTTTTCGAAAAACATTATTTTGAACTGAGAAAAAATTTTTTTGAAAAAATTTTTTTTTCAAGATTACTGTAACTCACCGCTTGTACAAACACCAATTTCAAATTCTGAGCTGCAAATCCTGTAGGATTCTCATTTTCCAAACTTTCCTGCGAATTCCCAATGGAAAATTTGAAAATTCCCAGAACAATCACCAAAAATCGCAACATTTCGCCCTTGAATGAGTGAATTTCGGGTCTATTGATAAGGTGATAAGAGCAAAATGATAAGAGAGAGTTTCGAGTTTAGTTTCACTTTTCAGGTAAAGCATTAAAAAATGGTGATAAAATGATAGGAGAATTGGGCGATTTTCGATCAGCTCCAGGTTGAGAACATTTTTATAACTTTTTTTGACATTTTTAATTGAGAAAACAGTCTAGAGGGTTGAGAGCACGTATTTGGAGCACAAACAGCACAAAAATGAGGATGGTAGAGTTGGGAGTCACGTAGACACTAGAAAGTTGTAAAAAAGTTGGTTGATCGGAATGGACTTTGGGTTTTTACCGTTTTTAGGGGCTGATCGGGAAATGCGTCAAGGATCAGGAATTGCGTCAGGGATCAAAGAATGCGTCAAGGTACCGGAAAGCGCAAAGCATCCAGAAATGCGCCAGGGATTCATAGATACGCCAGAAGTCACGAATTGCGCAAAGTATCCAGAAATGCGCCAAGGATAACAAAATGGGTCAAGGCACTGGAAATGCGTCAAGAATTGAAAAAATGCGCCAGGGGTCCAATGATGCGTCAGGGCACCGGAAAAGCGCAAAGGATTCATAGATGCCCCAGAGATCTAGAATTGCGCAAAGTATTCATAAATACGCCAAGTTGCGAGAAAAGCGTCAAGGATCCAATAATGCGCTAAGGCACCGGAAAAGCGCAAAGGATCCATTATTGCGTCAAGGGTCGAAAAATGCGCAAAGGATCCAGAAATGCGTCAAATGTCTCAAAATGCGCCAGGGATTCATAAATGCGCCAAGGATCTAATTATGCGTCAAGGATCCATGAATGCGTCAATCACTGAAATTGCGTCAGCTCGTCAAACCTCGACACTTCACCGTTTCGAGACCCAGCTCTCACTTTTCATTTTTTTTATACAGCTGAATCTTATCACTCATTATCACTGATAACCTATCAGTGATTCAGCTCGTTTTCAGATTTCCTAACTACAACTGCTACAATGCTTCACGTCATCAAAGAAGATTGGGTTGGAACTGATCATTTTATCACTTCAAGTCAAAAAGTGATCAATTGGACCAAAGGTTTTGATATAACGCACTGTTGAGTAATATATTTGACAAATAATTAGGCAAAAGTTGTGGCCGATGTAGTTTGTTTTACCGTATCTAATGGAGGAGTCAATGAAAAATTTTGAGGTGGGTGAAAACTGGCAAAAATAATTTTTAGGGCTCTGAAATAAATTTTTTGTGTTACAAGGGAACCTTTTAAGTCAAGTTACTAACTTTGAGAAAAAATTATATAGGCTGAAAGAGGATCCTTTGGTGAGTACGAATCTACTTTCCAAATCTGCTGACGAGGCCTCTAAGTGGGTCAATTTCCAATTTGAAGGGTCAAAAATCACAGAGAAATGCTCAATATCACAGTGCAAATGACGTGAAAACGGTTGTTTTACTGTTTTCAGTGATTTTTACGTCATTTTCAGTGCAATTTTGACCCTTCAATTTGGAAATTGACCCATTTAGAGGCCTCGTCAGCAGATTTGGAAAGTAGATTCGTACTCACCAAAGGATCCTCTTTCAGCCTATATAATTTTTTTTCTCAAAGTTAGTACCTTGACTTAAAAGGTTCCCTTGTTAGATAAATGTGTCAAAAAAATTTTGTAGTTGAACAAAATTTTTGAAAAATTTTTTGAAATGGCGAAAAAAATCGGTGAAAAATTAAAATTTGCACGGCGTGTTGAAGCGTACCGAGTCAGCAAGTGCGCCCTTGGTTGAGTCGCTACGCAGCGAATTAGGTCTCGCAACGAAAGCAAAAACCGTAATTCATTTGCCCCATTTTTTAATTAATTTTTAGAAATCCTACGAAAAGTGTGCATTCTGGCGTCGCGGTGTTTGCGGACTGCGCACCGTAGTTTGAAAGAAAATACGAAAATGCCTGACAAGTGAACTGAATTCGACGGGAAAAGCAACAAAACCAGAATATTTTCAAAAATTTTTGAGTTTTGAATATTTCTCAACCGGTCAGGAACAATTTTTCAGAAAAATCCAAACATTTTCATAATTGAAATTTTGAATTGCCGCTAAAAGAAATTAATTAGCGATAGAGCGCGCTAGCTGACTCGGTACGCTTCAACACGCCGTGAATTTGAATTTTTGAATTTTTTTTCACTTTTTCAATTTAAATTTTTTTTCCAGATTTTTTTGCGGTTTACTTGTATTTTTCACGTATAGCTGAGTATATTAGCTACATTTTCGTTCTTTTATTTTTTGAAAAAAATTTATTTGAACTGAGAAAAGATTTTTTGAAGTTATAATACCAGCCAAAAAATCAAAAACAAAAAATAGATCGTTCGAGTTGTTTCTACAGGGCGACCACTTTTTCTGTTTTCCGAAATAATCCCATTTTCAAATATTTATGTAGGTACAGTAACCTGGAAGTAACCAAAGGTGAACTTTTGTCTGTGTTGATAAAACTGATTAGATCACAATTAAGCCTAACTGACATTGATATCAACGAAAGGAAGCAATGTTCAGGGTTCCGATGGGTAATGTTCAGGTTCAGGAATGCGATTGCGCCAGGGATCGAGAGTTGCGTCAAGGATCGAGAAATGCGCCAAGGACCAAGAATTGCGTCAAGGATCGACAAATGCGCCAAGGACCAAGAATTGCGTCAAGGATTGAGAACTGCGCCAGGTATCAAGAAACGCGCCAAGGATCGAAAAATGCGCCAAGGATCAAGAAATACGCCAGGGATCGAGAAAATCCGCCAAAGATCAAAAGTTGCGGCAAGGATCAAGGAATGCGCCAAGGGTCCAGAAAATGCGCCAGGGATCAAAGAATGCGTCAAGCTACCAAATTATCGCCAAGGGGTCCAGAATTGCGCCAAGGATCGCAAAACACGCCATGGGCCCAAAAAATGCATGAAAAAACCGAAAAATCACTCGAAAAAGTGCTAAAAATGGAAAAAACCTCACTTTTTAAAAAATGTCTTCAAACTTCTGTCTATTGTGCCTCAAATTCAATGCCTTTTTGTCAAAATTTCCGGATTTTTTTTGATTGAAAAAAATCAGTTCATTCAATAGAAAACAGTCAATTTTTCCCAAATAACATGCAATTTTTCAAAAATTTTCGGGTAAACCAGGGGGTATTATAGACAATTTGTAGTGAGAGAGATAATCCGGTCAAACTTTTGAAAAATAAAAAAAATTTCAAATTTTTGAAAAAATTTTTTTTTTGAACTTTTGAATTTTTCCAATTTCCTAAATTTTGATGAATTTCCCATTTATAAATACCCATTTTTTTACGATTTCCTAAAATTTCACCCATATTGTCCAGGAAATGCCAAAAAATGTCAATTTCAAGTCACAAAACAACAAATTCGTAAAAATTGTTGTTTTATAGTGTCGGAGGGGCACGAAATTGCGGGGAATTTCATGGAAAGTGGAAATTCGATTTATTTCTTATTTTTCTCGGTTTATAAAAAGAGATCATCAAGGAATTCATCGATTTCGTCATCGACAGTTTTTTCGGTTTCCGAAGGGGCGGGGCCTTCCCAGATGTCAGTGGAGGCCGAAAGTGAAGACGTCGATGGTTCTGAAAACAGAAAATTGAAAATTTTGAAAAAATGAAGAACTGAAAGGTTAAAAATCAAAAATCTAAAAAAAACTTGTTTTAATTGATACAAAAAAAATTGAATTTCAGAAAATTTCCCTAATTTGAAAAAATTAGAAAAAAACTTTTTTTTTAGAAAATTCTAAAATTTTTGCCGAATTCCATCAAAATTACTGTTATTCGTTGTCAAATCCAGTGTACTCGGTGCTTGCAGATTTAACACCGGATTTGACGACAATTCACGGAAAAGTTGAATTTTTTGGTTTTTTGGTTCGGAAAATGGAGAAAAATAGCTCAAAATTTTCAAAAATGTCTTTTTTGACAAATTTCTGCATATTTCCGTCAGATTTAATGTGTTTAGCACAAAAATTTTAAATCTTGGCTGATTTTGGGTTAATTTTCTGCATTTCCTGCAAATTGTCGTAAGATTCGATGTACACGGTGTTTACATCGAATTTGACGACAATTTACGGAAAATTCAACTATTTGGTTTCTGGGTTGGGAACATTGAGAAAAATAGGCGGAAATTAGGAAAAACTAAGTTTTTGAAATTTTTCTGCCATGTTTCGCCAATTTTCTTGTATTTCGGTCAAAAATTAGCATATTTTCTGTAAATTGTCGTAAGATTCAATGTACTCGGTGTTTGCACACATTACACCGAATTTGACGGAATTTTTCAAATTTTCGCATTAATTTCCCCCATTTTCTACCCGAAACCTTACCATTCGTCTTCTCCTTCTTCCCATTTTCTTCCTCTTTTTCCAGCTCATCCTCATCGATTTCCTGCTCCGAATCCCTTCGTTTCCTCGCTTTTTCCCATTTTCGAATCGCCCGTTTTTTCTGTTTCACTTGTCTTTTTTGAGTTCCGTAGTTCAGTTTATCCGAACATTTCCGGCATAGACGCGCTTTGACCAACGCGTTTTTCGAACGATTGTCTTCTTTGTAACTGAAGTTTACCTGAAAGAAAAATATGGGGATGAAAGTCTGTTCCTCCTGGTGGGTCTCGCCACGAAAATGGGTTTCTGCCTGAAATATGGCTTCTGGACAAGGAAAATGAGTAAAATGACACGAATTCAGCCATTTTCAACCAACTTTCAGCAGTTTTCACTAATTTTCAGTACAAAAACATGCATTTTCGGGTATTTTGACGCTTTTTACCGCAAACATCTCATTTTTACTAGTAGTTGGTGGAAATCGCTAAAATTTGATGGGAAATTGATGAATTGACGTAATTCTTACCGTTTTCCTTGTCCAGAAGCCGTATTCCAACCAGAAACCATTTTCGTGGCGAGACCCACCAGGTGACTCGCCGCGGAACAGCAATGAATAAGTGGAAGACTGTATTATTCAATTTTCAGTTGAATTTGATTTTTTTTAACTTCTGAATTTTTTTGAAATTTTTTTCTTTTTTTTTTTAATTTCAACAACTTTTTTTTTGAAAAATTGAAAAAAAAATCAGGGAAAATTTTTTTTCTCTAAAAATTAAAAATTTTGAATTTTTGAGATTTTTGAAAACAAAACAGAAAATTTCTTCTAATTTTCTCTCTTTTTTTCAAAAATTAAAAAAAAAATTTTTTGAAAAAATTAAAAAAAAATTTTTTTTGAAAAAATTAAATTTTTATTTTTATTTTCAAAAATTCATTTTTTTTTGCATTTTCCGATTTGAAATTTCTTCAATTTTCCTGGATTTTTCAAAATCTTACTGCATTTTTCTCCAATTTTCCCATAATTTTCCCCTTTTCCTCACCTCCCAACTGGACAATCCACTGGTCTCATCACATTTCCTCGCCCCACATATCAATTGTCCCTTTCCATCCTTCACTTCTGTTTCCGTTCTCCATCTCATTCCGATTTTGTTCGTTTTATACATTGAAAGGTCCACGATACAGTATTCTGAAAGATGGGAAATGCGCTCTAATGAGAAAAATCGGAAATTGGTGGGTTTTGGTGGATTTTCCAGAAAATTCCGTGATTTTTGACCAAATCTTGACAAATTTTCAGCTAAAATAAGCAATTTGCCAATGTTTAGCTCATTTTTCATGGATTTTCAACCAATTTTAGCAGTTTTAAACAGATTCTGGAAAAGAGGAAGTGTGCTCTAATGAGAAGTTTGGAAAATGCTGGTTTTTGGGCAATTTTTGATCAAATTTGGCAGATTTTCAGCTAAAATAGCCGATTCCGACACATTTTTCTCATTTTTCATCAATTTTCAGCCAAATTTAGCGATTTTCAGCAAAATTCAGTGATTTCCAGCCAGTTTTGGCAGTTTTAGACTGGATTTAGCGAATTTTGCCAGTTTTCTAACTTTTTTTCATTACACTTGCCGATTTTTGGCCAAATTTGACCAATTTTAGCAGATTTTAAGCTGAATTTGTGCACTTTCATTGAGAAATTTGAAATTCCGTGATTGTTGACCAAATTTCACAGATTTTCCGCTGAAATAACCGATTTTTCTACTTTTTACTCATTTTTCATGGATTTTCAGCCAAATTCAGCTAGTTCTGGCAGTTTTCTATTAAATTTAGCGATTTTCGGTGGTTATCCAGCTTTTCTCATTCTATTTACTGATTTCGGGCCGAATTTGGCAGATTTTCGACAAAATTCAGTGATTTCCAGTCAATTTTAGCACTTTTCTGTGGAATTCAGCGATTTTGGCTCAATTATTGCAGTTTTTCGCTGGATTAGGTCGTTTTTTCCAGATTTGGCTCATTTTTCTATCTAATTTTGTAGTTTTTTACTCTATTTTTGTGGTTTTATATGGAAATTCACCATTTTTCCATCAAATTTTGCAATTTTTCACCTTTAAACAACTTCTCATAGTACTTCCTGGCCATTCGCTTCTCCCATGTCTCGGCGCCGTCGTCTTCGGGGTTCCAGACGAATTTGTGGTGCTCTTTGAGCACATCATAGTCGGTTTTCTCGTTTTGGACGGTTCGATTCAGCAGTTTTGTGGATCCAGGGTAGGAAAGATAGTAGAGATTGATCATTTCTTTGTGGCGGTCGTAGGCGTTCATTGACATCATTTTTGCCATTCGTCTAGATTTCATTTTTTTAAAAATATTTTTTTCCAGAAACTCACCGATGCATCCTCCCGTGCTCTTCCTCAAATCCGGCTCTGCCCTCATTTCGCTTCTTTTTTGGCTCCTAAACCCAATTTTTTATGTTTTTCTCGTTTTTTCAGTTGTTTTCTTTTAAAAATCTGATTTTTACCTGCCCCGGCAGCTCTTTTTCCATAAAATCGTTCCTCCGCTTCTTCCGCGTCGTTTCGGCGACGTCATCTCCGAAATCCGACTGCAAATCGTCGACTCCATGGTACGGATTTCGAATATTTCGGGAATCCATGCTAAAATGCTAAAAACTGCATTTCAAGAGATAATATTGAATTTTTGCGGGTAAAAATAAGAGAACTAATCAAACTTGCGCAAAAAACCGATTTTTCTCAATATTTTCTATGAAAACACTTATAAAATATGATCTTCTGATAGTTTTTAACAATAAAACAACAATTTGAACCAGAAAAATAGCAGCAAACCAGGGAAAACAAGGAAAAACCTTCGACTCCACAAGCCTCCACTCAAAAATCGATACACAGCCCCGTTTTCTTGCCCCTGCAGCGGTTTTTTGCGTGAAGACCACTCCCCAAGTCGAAAATTCACCTTTTTTACTAATTTTCTCGAAAATTTTGACGAAAATCCTTCAAAAACACATGATTTTGCCCGAAAAATGCAAAAATCGCTGAAAAATAAAAAACTGAAAAAATGACACAGCTGAAACGAGTGCTACCGTAGTCATGCGCCTTTAAACTTTTCCGCTGCGTGGCAAAAAATACGTGTTGGCGCACTGTCGGCGGCCAGTTTTCAGTCATTTCGACAGTTTCCCGCTCGAATTTTCCAGTTTTGACCACTTTTTCGTTGTTTTCAGCGCGAAATACACCTGAAACATGTTTATTTGACCTTAAAAACCTACGAATAGGCGCCAAATTGAGCGGGTCTTGGTGGAAATTGAGGGTTGCCGGGAATTTTTGAATTTAAAAAAATTTCCATGGATTTTTCCTTGTTTCGGGTTAGTTTCTAGAGCTTCCATCTGGATTACGGCTTGAATTTTTGAAAATCCTGATTTTTAGGCTAAAAATCCCAAAATAACTGAAAATTTCCAGCAAAATTGCAGCATTTTCAAATTTTCGCTGATTTTTTTCTCTAATCATCAATTTTCCAGCTTTGCAGTCTTGTAAGCCGGTTTTTCGTGGGAACTCAAGCTATAGCACAAAAATGAATGCGAAAAATCTAAATTCCAGAAAGAAACCTAAAAAAAATTGGCGAGTTCCCGAAAAATTTGCAATTTTTCATGTTTTAGCACCAAGTGTTCTGAATTTTTGGTGAAATTCAAGCTATTTACACAGGAAAATCTACCAAATCAACCCAAGAAACCTAATCTCCTCTAAAAATGGCAAAAATTCAGTTTTCCCTCCCTAATCCCCAAATTTCCAGCTTTCCTCCTCGCATTACTCAATTTCCAAGCACTTCTCCTGCAAAAACAGCCCATTTCTCATATCCTTCGGCTCCCCCGTTTTCCAATTTCCTCGCGCCAAAATGTAGGAGAAAATGTCACTCAAAATGAGCCCCTCTTTGCGCCGCGCCGTTTCCCCCGTTTTTTTTCTAGCGAAACCAGCGCAAAACTGCGAGTGATACAGTATACAAGTTTGCAGTCCGACGGGGGGCGGTTTTATTATTGATGCGTGGCGGGAAAGAGGGAATCGGCCAGCGGGGAAGTGCGAGGTATCGTTTCGCCCCGTTTTTGATTTTCAGTCGTATCAATTGCTCGTTATCAGTGCATTGTCCTTCAACTGTCGCTTGATTTGACGACGTATTACGTGTACCTATCACATTTATGATCTCAATCGCTAGCCGCTCCATTCGATCTCTATCTAGGTCGTCCATGACCCTATCTTTCTTTTTTTTTTTGGAGTTTCTCCCTTTTCCAATCTATTTCCAATCTAAACTAGGTCGTTAAGATAGATAGTGTCATCTTAGATATTTGATGGGTCTCACCACGAAAATGGGAATTCTGTAGACCCACATGTCGTCATTGGCCCACTCCACACCCAATTAGTTTTATAAATAACGTGGAAATGTTTACATTCCATCGTCATCAGCACGTCATCGGCTCGGCTCAAATTCTCTCTCAGTCCCCTAGGCAAGCCACAATGTGTTTTCTCGGGGGCTCTGTTCCCATACATATTCCCTGCTCCCTCCGCGTCCAGCACACTATCTCGCGTGTTCCGAAGAAATAGATGGAGACGCAGAGAGAAGCGCATTCCGATGGAGGGGAGGAAGAGCGGGGCGGCGAAGGACGATGGGGGGACTGTTGGCCTCTCTCTCTTACTGTGCAGTTAGTCGCATCGGCGGTCGAGGAGAGACGCATTGCGCTCTCTTTCCGTGCGATTGGGGAGGGTGTCTGTCGTCGTAATGCGAGGCCCCCACAGCCGACCCTGACCTAGACACATTGGATCCTCTTCTGCTACTGGCCAGTGAGAGAGAAAACGTGTGTGTGGTTCTTGTTTCTGATCATTTCGCCAGAAGTTTCCTATCTCTCGGCCTATATTCTTTTTTCTCTTTCCGTGCAAAAATCTAGGGCAGCTGCGCTGATCGATTGGTTCCTTCTGGCGTTTTTTCTATCCTGCAAGTTCAATCTCAATCTAGTTCTGTACTTATAATCTCCATATGACCGTCTCTCTCCCATCGTTTCCGCATTGTGCCCTCCCGAGCAAATAACCCTGTCGATTTTGTAGGTATTGTTTGATTCGGACGGTCGCCGCTCAGTGTCGCCCAGTCTCGGTCAACACACAGGTCACCTCTTCCCCCGCCAACGGATCGGATTGATTGTCTCGCACGCGACGGAACCCCGGACACGGACTCAGCCCACCCTTCTCTTAAACACGAATCATGGACAACGAACATATTGGTGAGGAAAAGCTTAAAATTGTCATTTTCTAACTGAATTTGCGTTTCAGAAGAGACTAACAACGTTGAGGTCGACCCATCGACCGGCGGAGTCACCCTCAACTTCAACTACGTGTCGGACTTTCCCACTCTTCCGGCTGCCTCTGCTCCATCGGCTACACCAGCTGCCAAGCCGAACGGATGGTCTCGCCCGACGCTGTCGAAGGCCGACGTCTCGGTGACGTTCCGTCTCGCTTCGGACGAGCGTTCCAACAAGCACAAGAGCTTTGGCAACACGTCGGACGAGTCCAAGAAGGCTCAGGCCATTGCTGCGGCTACTAGTGAGTTGGAAATTTGAAAAGCTTCCACTAATTTTCGGTTTTTTAGAGACCAGAATCGAGCTCAGTGAGTCGAAGGACGGAGAGCTGACTGTGGTTGTCAAGGGAGAACGCGCCAAGGTCGAGGAGGCTCGTGCCCGCATCGTTCGCGATCTCCAGACCCAGGCTTCCCGTGAAGTTGACATTCCAAAGGACCATCACAGACGTCTGATCGGAAAGGAAGGCCAGCTTTTGCGTAACCTCGAGGCCGAGACCAACTGCCGCATCCAGATCCCGAACCGTGATGGACCATCGACCATCATCACCATCACGGGACCACGTGAGGGAATCCAGCGTGCCGCCGCTCACATCCTTGCCGTTTCGGAACGCGAGTCCAAGCTTGCCACCGAGCACTTCACCTGCCCGAAGAACTTGGTTCCGTTCATTCGTGGACCATTCAACGAGACTTATGACCGTATTTCCGTTGAGACTGGAGCCAAGATCAATATCCCGCCGCCACATGTGACCAACGAGATGATCTCCATCACTGGAGAGAAGGAAGGAGTCGCCCGTGCTGCCGCCGAGATCAAGGCGATCATTGAATCCAAGAAGCAAGTGTCGTCCATAACGGTCACAGTCGCTCGCACCCAGCACAGATACATTATCGGACAGTCCCGCTCGGGAATCCACGAGGTTCTCAAGAAGACTGGAGTCATCGTCGAGGTGCCAAGCGAGGAGTCTGAATCCGATCAGATCACCCTCATCGGAAACGCTTGCGATCTTGCTCCGGCTCTCGACCTCGTCATTCAGCGTGCTTCCTCTGTCATCACGCAGTCGATCCACGCCCCGAACTGGCTCCACAAGCATCTCATCGGACCCAAGGGAGCCACGCTGGCCGCCCTTGTGCCAAACCGCGGAAATGTGCAGATCGAGTTTGACAACTCGAACCAGATCTTCCTCGAGGGATCCCCAGAAGAGGTGAAGTCTGCTTTCGAGCCACTAAACAAGGAAGTCGCCCGTCTCACTCTGGAACTCGCCATCGAGAAGGTCAAGGTCCACCCGACTCTCCATCGCCACGTCATTGGCCGCGGTGGATCCCTGATCTCGAAGATCAAGGATCAGACTGGAGTGCAGATCACGATCCCGAACGAGGACACCAACTCTGACGAGATTATCGTCGAGGGAAAGAAGGACGGAGTGAAGAAGGCTGTCGCCGAGATCACCGCCATCGTGAAGAAGATTGAGAACGAGAAGTCGAGAGACATTATCATTCCACAACGTCTTCACAAGCTCATCATTGGAACGAAGGGATCCGGAGTTCAGCTGATCCGCGACTCGCACCCGAACGTGTCGGTCGTGTTCCCAGATGCCAAGTCCAAGTCGGATGTCGTCAACATTCGCGGAGACAAGGTCGAAGTCGATGCTGTCTACAAGAAGCTGACTGTTCTCTCCAAGGAATTTGTGAGTTCCCCCTGATTTTAACTTGTTTTTCCCCGTTACTTACTCTGTTTTCTTGCAGGCTGAGAACAACTACCAGCAGACTGTGGCCATCTTCAAGGAGTTCTTGAAGCACATTGTCGGAAAGGGCGGTGCCACGATCCGCAAGCTTCGCGACGAGACTGAGACCCGCATCGAACTTCCAGAAGCTGGATCTCCAGACGACGGAAAGATCACGGTCACTGGAAAGCAGGCCAACGTTGAGAAGGCTGTCGCCCAGCTGAACAAGATCCAGGAGGAGCTCGCTAACGTCGCCGAGGAGACTATCGAGATCCCGACCAAGGTGCAGGCCCGATTCTTCGGAGGAGGACGTCGTCTGATCGCTGATATCGAGGAGGAGTGTGGAGGAGTTCACATCAAGTTCCCGACCGAGAAGAGCGAGTCGACGAAGGTTTTGATCCGTGGACCGGCTGATGACGTCAAGAAGGCTGTTGCTCTTCTGTCGGCTCTCGCCAAGGACAAGGAGGAGAACTACGTCGAGGACACTGTCAAGGCCAAGGCCGAGTTCCACCGTTTCCTGATAGGAAAGGGAGGATCCAAGATTGCCAAGCTCCGTGACACCCTCAACGTCCGTATCATGTTCCCGAAGGAGGGAGACGCTGAGAAGGAGACGATCCATTTGCTCGGAAAGAAGGAGGACGTGCCGAAGGCGAAGGCTGCTCTCGAGGAGGCCATCAAGCAGCTCTCTGAGACTGTTGACATCAAGATCGAGGTCAACCAGAAGTACTACAAGAACTTCCTGGCTCGCGGAGCTGCTCTCGTCAAGGAGATTCAGGAGCAGAACGGAGGCGTCGTCATCTCGTTCCCGAAGAACGGCACCGACTCGAACGAGGTGTCGATCCGTGGATCGAAGCAGTGCGTCGAGGCCGCCCGTGCCCGTATCGAGGACATTGTCGAGGACTACGAAAAGCAGATCACCGACACCGTCACCATCCCAGCCCAGTTTCACCGTGGACTGCTCGCCGGACGCGGAGCCAAGATCCATGAGCTGCAGTCGAAGTTCAACGTCTCCATCAGATTCCCGAACTCTCGCGAGGAAGGAGCTGAGGGAGCCGATCTGGTGACCATCTCGGGGCGTGACACTAAGGTCGAGGACGCCAAGGAGGCTCTTCTGGCTCTGGTGCCAATCTCGAAGGTCATTCAACTGCCAGTCGACATGCACAGATCCATTATTGGACGTGGAGGAGAGACTGTGAGTCCTTATCATTTTTCAAGCCTTCAATCAATATTTTCCCCTTTTCCAGGTCCGCAAGCTCATGCAAGACTACGATGTGAACATCTCGATTCCGAAGGACAACTCGAGCGAGGATATCACCGTCACCGGACAGGTCGACAACGTTGATCAGGCCCTTGAGGCTCTCCGCGGAAAGCTTGGCGAGTACGAGGCTCAGGCCGAGGATCGCAAGCTGAAGCAGTGGTCGATGACGCTGAACGTGCCAACTGACTACCATCAAAAGATCATTGGACAGCGTGGAGCGACCATCATGGCTCTGAAGGACAAATTTGGCGTAATAATCAATGTTCCACGTGAGGACGGCAACGAGGCCATCACCATCCAGGGATACGAGGAGAAGGCCAAGGCTTGCGCCGCCGAGATTGAGGAGATGATCTCCGAGTTGAGATCCATGTTCACTCAGGAGATCAGCCTCGACTCGAGATACCACCCACGACTCATCGGACAGCGCGGAAAGAACCTGAAGAAGGTTATGGAGGACTACCGCGTCGAGATCCGTCTTCCACGTCAGGGAGCCGAGGACCCGAACCTTGTGATCGTTGCTGGAAAGGACGAGAACGACGTGTACGACTGCATTGACTTCTTGCGCGCCGAAGAGGAGGAGTTCCTGCTTGACAATGTCGAGAGAGTGAGTTTTGAGAGTTCTTGAGCTTTTCCTGATCCTCTGATCATTGCAGACCCAATACATGTCGCCACGCCAGCAAGAGACTGCCGCTGCTCGTCAAAACGCCGGACCAGTCAAGGTTTCGATGAAGGGAGCCCCATGGCAACTGGATCTCGGAAGCTCTGAGCAGTTCCCGGACATGGGCGCCTCGTCGGCACCGACTGCCGCTGTCGGAGGAGCCTGGGGATCGTCGCGTCGTTGGTAGATCCGGACCATGATACAGCCAACGTCAAATTAGTCGCCCACCACCACCAACTCGTGAAACTCGTCTGAACACCGCCTCTGAAAAACCCCATAAAATGTCCCCTTCCCCAAATTGTATTTATTAGTGTTTTTTTCTTGTTGATATATTTGAATCCCCCCAAGCAATTCATGGTTTTTTCTCTATTTTTTTTTGTAATTTATTGCCCCCGAATCACAGCCCACCACCACCAGCATACAGGATATTCTAATCACCACGTGCCTTTTTCCAACCCAATCCTTGTCACCCCACCCTGATTACAAGTAGTGATAATTTATTTGTTCCCCCGCCCTTGAATAACCTCGTTTATGGTTTCTTCTCCATTCTTTTTTGTTTTTTCCCCTCCTTTTTGCCCCCAGACCTTCTATTGAACCCCCAAAACTTGTTTCCCCCACCGCTTTTTTCAATGTAATATTCGAGAGGTTTTATCCCCCCACCAGCCACAGAGCCATCCCCCCAATCCCATATTCCACTTGACGTTGGTTTTATCATATTTGACCCCCGTTTTTTCTCAACATTTTTCCCTTCTCATTATTATTAATCTATCGCTATGATGAGAATAATAATAATGATAATAAAAATGTTTTGGTGTAAAAAAAAGGAAAATCTTTTTTGGGATTTGAGTAACAGTAGGACACGACCATTTTTGATATCTACTAACCTGAAAAAATTGAATTTTTTAAAAAATATAGTGGCCCCAGAATGGACGAGTTTCGTTGGATTCTGACAGTGTCGGCGATTCTGATCGGGCTCAAGTGTCTTCTGATTCCTACGTATGTTTCGACGGATTTTGAGGTGAGAACTTGGGGATTACGGTAGGTTGGTTTACTGTAGCTTGACCTAGATTACTGTAGCTTGACCTAGATTACTGTATCTTGACC
>LR539131.1:416401-451542 GCA_900536315.3 Caenorhabditis becei
ACTGTAGCTTGACCTAGATTACTGTATCTTGACCTAGATTACTGTACCTTGACCTAGATTGCTGTACCTTGACCTAGATTACTGTATCTTGACCTAGATTACTGTAGCTTGACCTATATTACTGTACCTTGACCTAGATTACTGTACTTTGACCTGGATTACTGTAATTTGACCTAGATTACTGTAGTTTGACCTAGATTACTGTAGCTTGATCTAGATTACTGTACCTTGACCTAGATTACTATAGCTTGACCTAGATTACTGTAGCTTGACCTAGATTACTGTACTTTGACCTAGATTACTGTAGCTTGACCTAGATTACTGTAGCTTGACCTAGATTACTGTATCTTGACCTAGATTACTGTACCTTGACCTATATTACTGTATTCCGGGTTACTGTACCTATTTTTAGGTGCACCGGAACTGGATGGCCGTCACATTCAACCGTCCACTGGCCCAATGGTACACCGAATCCACTTCCGAATGGACACTCGACTATCCGCCGTTTTTCGCATTTTTCGAATTGACACTAGCTCGAATTGCGGACTTTTTCGGGTACAGTAATCCTTGGGAAATTCAATAAATTTGAAAACATTTAGAAATTCAAATTTTTCGAAAAAAAAATTTTTTTTTTTGAATTTTTTATTTATTTATTTTTTTTAAAATTTTTTTCAGGACCCAATTTTTGAATTAATGTTTCATTTTTCAATGTTTTCATAATTTTTTAAATTCAAATTATTGATTTTTTGCAGAATCGACGGAATTCTCGAAATCTCTGAAAAACCGAAATTCTCCCGGGAGATTCTGATTTTTCAGCGGGTTTCTGTGATTGTGACGGATTTGTTTTATGTGAGTATTTGTTTCAAAATTCAAAATTTCAAATTGGCGCGGACGATGTTTCACAGCGAAAGGTACAGTAAGATTTTCATTTTTCTAGCAAAAATTGATTCGAAAGATGCAAATCTTACTGTAATTTTCGCTGCGAGATATCTTTGGCGCTAATTTGAAATTTTTAATGCAAGTTTCGAATTTGGGAGGCAAAAATTATAAAAAATCATAAAATTTAAAAAATTAAAAAAAAAACAGTCGAAAAACAAAATTTTTCAAAATTTTCAAAAATTCTGCGTAAAATTTTTTTTTTTTTGAAAAACAATAATTAAATTATTTATTATTGTTTTTGTGATAATTCTGATAACTTTATCTTATCAAAAACATTTTTTTAAAAAATCAAAATTTTGTTCAATTATTTTTTTGACTCAAAAATCTGCCTATTTAGGTCAATTTCTCCCGATTTTTTGCGATTTTTCACAAATTTTTCTAAATTTTTAGATTTTTTTTCAATTTCAACATTTCCCACTCATTTTTTCCCTATTTTTCTTGCAGATCTCCGCGTGTGCCCTATACGCCTTCTCATCTGAATCCCTTGTCTCCAGAATCCCTCCAAAACTCCGTTCGAAAGCCCGTCAAGCGTGTTTCGTGTTGTTGACGTGTCTTCAGGCACTTTTGATGATTGATTCGATACATTTTCAGTATAATTCAATGTTGACTGCGTTTTTTATATTTTCCGTTTATTTTCTGGAAAAAGAGCGGTTTTTGGTGGTGAGTTGGGAGTAGAAATGTGGGAATTTTGAAAAAAAAAAATTTTTTTCCAATTTTTTTTAATTTGAAAAAATTGAAAATATAGAAAAGTAAAATGAAAATATATTCCAATAAATGAAAAAATCTGAAAACTGGAAAAAAATCTTTTTTTTTTTAATTTGAAAAATTTTGAATTTTTCGAATTTTTTTCAAATTCAAATTCAAATTTCAAATTTTTTAAATATTAAAAATATGAGAAAGAAACACTAAACGTTAAAAAAAACAGAAAAAATTTTTCAAAATAAAAAAAAATTTTTTTTTAAGTTTTGAATTTTGAATTTTTTCAAAAAAATTTTTTTTTTCAGTTTTCGAATTTTTCATTTATTTTTGACTTTTTCTGATAATCCTGATATTCTTATCTCATCGAAAACTTTTTTTTCAATTTATCAATTTATCAAATTATCACTTCAGGCCGCCCTCTTCTTCTCGATCCTTCTCAACTTCAAGCATATCTACGTTTATTACGCTCTCGGATACGTTTTTTATTATCTTATCAATTATTTCAAGTTATCAGCAAAAATTGGAGAATTGGCGGGGAATGTTCCGAAAGGTGAGAGGAAAAAAAAGAGAATTTTTAAAAATTTTGAAAAAAAATTTTTTTGAAAATTTTTTTTTTCAAAAAAAAAAAATCTAGTTAGTGTTCAATTTTTTTCACAACTTTCAATTTTTTGAAAAAAAATTTATGCCGAACGAAAATGTTTTTTTTCGAATTTTCATTTTTTTTTCTAAATTTTCAATTTCCACCCCAATTTCCCCCTTTTCCAGCCATCACCCTGTCCTTATCACTCGCCCTTCCCTTCGTCTTATCACTATCACCATTCTGCCACGTGGCAGGCCTCCAAGGCCTTCAGAACATCGTCGCCCGTCTATTCCCAGTGTCCCGAGGCCTGACTCACGCCTACTGGGCTCCCAATTTTTGGGCTTTGTATAATTTTGCGGATTTGGTGATTTATCGATCTTTAAAATTGCTAAAAATTGGAAAATGGGATCCGCCGACGTATACGAGTGGATTGGTTCAGGTAAGAAAATTTGAAATTTTTTTAAAATTTTTTTTTTATTTTGAAAATTTAAATTTTTCGAAATTTTTAAAACTGGCAAAATGGTTTTTAACATATAAAAAATACAAAAAAAAATAATTTCAAATTTTTTAATCAAAAAAAATTTTTTTTTCGTTGTGAGACCCATTTTTCATCATTTTTCATGACTTTTCATGATTTTCCACCAATTCTACACTAATTTACCTCGAAAACCCATCCAATTTTTCAGGAATACTCCCATAGTGTCCTTCCCAGCGTTTCCCCACTCGGAACCCTTATCCTAGTCGTTTTATCATCAATTATCTGTCTCGGAGGACTGATAATCGGAAGAAAATCGAAAAGTACGTGATTTTCCGTCAATTTCTATGTAATCATCGAAACTTTTTTCAGATATCGATTTTTCGCTTTTCGCCGTTTTTTCGGCTCTCTGCTTCTTCTATTTCGGGTATCATGTTCATGAAAAAGCGATTATTCTGGTTACGGTACCCATGACAATTTTTGCGATTAAGGTGAGAAATGCGTCAGGGATCGGGAAAGGCGCCAGCAAAACGTGAAAAAGTAAAAAAATCGAGAAAAGCGCCAGGGATCCAGAAATGCGTCAAGGATCGAGAAAAGCGCCAGGGATCCAGAAATGCGCCAAAGATCCAGAAGCACGTCAGAGATCTAGAAATGCGCCAGGGATCTGGAATTGCGTCAAGGATCCGAAAATGCGCCAGGGATCCAGAAATGCGCCAAAGATCTAGAAAAGCGCCAGGGATCAAGAAATGCGCCAAGGGTCTCAGAAAGGCGTCCGAGGTCCAAAATTGCGTCAAGGATCCAGAAATGTGCCAAAGGTCCTAAAATGCGCCAGCCATCCAAAGTTGCGCCAACAATACTAAAATCACGCCAGCAAACTTCCCAATTGAGATTTCCAAAATTTATCGTTGCAGGACCCAAAGTACCTGCGTCACCTCGTCTTCATCTCCACCATCGCCTCATTTTCCCTGTTTCCACTGCTATTCACTCCATTTGAAATTCTACTGAAATACGCCATTTGTGCAGTGTATTTCTGTTTGCAATTGGTATTTTTGAAGTGAGTATTGATTTTTTTAAAAATTGAAAAATTTCGAAAAAAAATTTTTCCCAATTTTTTTCACTTTTTCCAAATTTTCTCACATTTTCAGACGCTTCACCCGCGCCCCAATATCCGATTTTCTACCACTCCGCCACGTGGCTGTTTTTGGGATTCTGGCGGTGGTAGAGATCTACAACACGTTTTTGCATCAGGTAAGGAGGGCTACAGTACCCTAGAGCTCATGGGACCCCTATTAGGACCACTTATCATCACGTGAACCTCTACAGGGACCCTAGAGCTCATGTGACCTTAATTAGGAACTCTTACTTTCACGTGAACCCCTACAGGGACCCTAGAGTTCATGGGACCCCTACTAGGACCCCTTACTCTCACGTGACCCAATTTTCCAGCTCCTCTTCCCTTCCCGCTTCGAATTCTTCCCCCTAATGGCCATCTCGATCCTCACCTCCCTCTCCGTCACCCACTTCTTCGCCTCGCTCATCTGGAGCACCTTCCTCGACGGTCTTCTGGAGATCACGTGGCACAAGGCCACGTGTCGTCTACGTGAACAGCTGATCCGTGACGTGACCTACTCTGTCCAGACCGTCGAAGATCCCGAAGACGTGCAACTCGTCGCAGGCGTCGATATCTCCGCCAGCAAACACTCTCAGGACATGGCCATAGTGACCCTAAGCGTGTGGAAGTATCCCCAGATGTCCCACGTGGCAACGGTGTCCGATGTTCGGATCCTTCGCCTTCCGTACATTCCACAGTATCTGGCGGTTCGGGAAGCAGAAGTTGTGGCTGGATTTGTGAAGGACACGTTGGAGAGAATGCCCGAGTTGAGGCCAGATGTGCTCATGTGCGATGGATTCGGACAGTTTCACTCGAGAGGTTGGTGACTAGCGCGTTTATGGTGCATTGGCGCGATTTCGGTGCATTGACTCCGTTCCAGGGTCTTGGCGCGATTCTGGTAGATTGATGCATTTGGGGATAGCTGGCGCGTTAGGGCATTGGCGCTATTCGGTGCTTTGACGCATCTGGGGTTTGATGGCGCATTCCTTGATTTTTGACGCATTTCTGGACCCCTTACGCATTTCTCGATCCTTAGCGCATTTCTCGATCCTTGGCGCATTTCGAGATCCTTGACGCATTTCCCGATCATTGACGCAGTTCTGGATCCTTGACGCAATTCTCGATCCTTGACGCATTTCTCGATCCTTGACGCATTTTTCGATCCTTGACGCATTTCTAGATTCTTGGCGCATTTCTCGTTCCTTGACGCAATTCCCGATCCCTTGACGCATTTCTGGATCCTTGGCGCATTTCTAGATCCCTGGCGCATTTCTCGATCCCTTGCGCATTTCCCGATCCTTGACGCTTTTCAGGTTGCGGAATGGCGTGCCACGTTGGCGCCCTAACCGGCATTCCAACTATCGGAATCGCCAAGAACCTCTCCCTCCACGATGTCTATGAAACTGTTGGAATGAACCGAAAATCGATAGTTGACTCGTTTTTGGATAATGTTCGAAAAGTGGGTCTTATCAGTGATAAGAACTGATAAAATTTATTTTTTTCAATTTTTAGACTTATAAAACCAACAAAAACGTTCCTGGCTACATTCCATTTGATATCGTACTTCCGGTGAAGCTCAATGTGATAAGGATGGGTCCTTCTATGGTAATCATTGATTACTGATTATTGTCTTATCACTCAAAACTTATCAGACGGGAGTTTTCGTGTCTGCGGGTTACGGTATCGATCTGGAGCTCGCCACCACTATCAGTTGTGCAATGTTGAGGAATAATACGACTTGTGAGCCGATTCGGGCGGTAAGTGATAAGGTGATAAGCTGATAAGAGATTATTTTTCAGGCGGACTTGAAATCAAGGGAAATGGTACGATTGTGGTTTGACGGAGAAAGCGGGAAGAAGAAGAATGAGTGATAATTGGGGTGATAATCACTGATAAGGCGTGATGAAGTGATTTTTTAAAAATTGCGATTTTTTTATCAATGATTATTAATTTTTTGAAAATTTTTAGATTTAAAAATTTTCAAAAAAAAAATTTTTTTTTTTGAAATTTTTTTGAGATTTTTTTACGGGATATTTATTGATTAATTTATTGATTTTCCTCTCTTTTCCATGTCCATTTTTTTTCTTCGAAACTAATTTATTCTTTAAAAAAATCAATACAAAAAATCATCTAAAAAGCACCCGTTTTTGTCCAAAAAAAGGCCGCAAACCCGCTAAAATCATCAAAAAAATGGGCATTTTCGGGGGGAAAAATTGAGAGATCAAAAGATCATTATTGATTTTTCTGGCAATCAGATCCGCACTCCGGATGCGTAATTTGTGGGTTTTGAAGCGGGGAGAGGGCAGATGACGTTGAGTTTTAGAAGAATCGAGAAGGTCAGGATTATTGCCGAGCAGCAGCCCATTATGGTTAGGATTACGATCACCTGGAAAAGAGGGAAGATTATTGATTTTTTTTTTGGGAAATAAAAAAAAATCAAATTTGATCTACAATATCGTCAGAAACTGAGAAATTTTGAAATTTTGAGAAAAAAAAGTTTTTGGAAAAATTTTATGAAAAAAATTTTTTTTTCGAAATTTTTTAAATTTATAAAATTGATCTTTTATAAATTTTATCAGCTTTAAAGATAATCTGAACTAAATAAATAATGCTTTTTCAAAAAAAAAAAATTTTTTTTGAAAAATTTGAAAAAAAAAATTTTTTTGAAATTTTTCTTTGAAATTTTCCCGAATTTTGAATACAATTTTTGCAACATTTTTTAAAATCAATCTAATTAATTTGAAATTTATAAAAATTTCCAAACTAAAAAAAAAACTTTTTCGAAAAAAAAAATTCTGAAAATATTGAAAAAAAAAATTTTTTCGGAAAATTTTGAAAAATTTTTTTTTTGAAATTTTCCAAAAATTTAAAACTCAATTTTTGATAAAAAATTTTGATAAATAATTTTCTTATCAATCTTATCAATTTCAAATATTTTCAAACTTAGAAAAAAACAAAAAAAAATTAAAAATTTTTTTGAAAATGTTTGACTTTAATTTTTCTTTTATTTTTTATCAATTTTTTGCTCAATTTTTCCAGATTCTTCTAAAATGCACTTTATTATTTTTTGAAATTTTTTTTCATTCCCCAACCTACAGTAACCCCTCAAACTCACCCATCCTTGAATCGCAAAGCAACAATCTGTTTCATGTGGACCACAACAGTCGAATTGGTGGAAAGCAGAGGCTTGTGGGCATTGGGTGTGTCTGAAGGGAAATCAATCGATATTTTGGTGATTTTATCAAACTTTGTGATAAAAATATGATAAGAGAAAATAAGAAATTGTGTTTTGAATTTTGAAAGAAAAATTTTTTTTCGGAAAAGTTTTTTTGTAATTTTTTTCAGATTAGCTGTAATTTTTATTTCAAATCCCTATAAATCATGATAATTAGCATAACTTACTGATCAACGGTAAAATTCCGACACCATTGACCCAAATTCTTCTCGGACCAATTACGTGGTTTCACGTGAGAAGAACGGGTTGTGTTACGGTCCAACACTGGCCACACTACCTGGAAAATTGAGGAATTTGTTGAAAATATAGGGAAAAAGGGAATTGATTACAGTAGATTGGGTCTTGAAGGGAAATTGCAAAAATTTGAAAAAATCACAAAATTTTGAAAAAAAAAATGAAAAGTTGGAAATTTTCGTGTCGAGACCCAAATTTTTCAAATTTCAAATTTCCCCCTTCTCGCTTCAAGACCCAACAAGCCCTATTTTTTCTCATTTTCTTTTAATTTTTCAAGACAAAAAATTCAAAATCCCTTCAAAAACTGAAAAAACCAATGTTTCATGAATTGGGTCTCACCACGATTAAAATTTGGAAATTGGTAAAAAAAAAAGAGGAAGTTGGGGAACGGGAAATTGAAAAAAAAGTGACAAAATTGCAAAAAAGGGAAATTTCGTGTCGAGACCCAAATTTTTCAAATTTTCAATTTCCAACATTTTTTTCAGAAACAAAAGTTTTCGCTTCAAGACCCAACAAGCCCCCATTATTGTTTCTCATTTTTTGTTTCAAAAAACCAAAAATTCAAATTCCCTCCAAAAATTACGAAAACCAATTTTCCCATAAATTGGGTTTCACCAAGACTGGGAGAAGAGAAAAATGGGGGGAGAATGAAAATTTTTGAATTTTCGTGTTGAGACCATAATTCTTCAATTTTCAATTACTCTTTTTTCGATTTTTCAAAAATTTTAAATTCCCTCCGAAAATTGCAAAAACCAATTTTTGGGTCCCACCACGACCGGGTTATTGCAACCCAAACCCTTACCATGGCACACGTCATCGGAACCACTACCAGCATCCAGAATCCGAAACTTCTGAGAAACGTCATTTTGGTCCAAAATCACCTGAAAAACTAGACAATGGTCAGTGAAATGACTGGTTTAGACGAAGAAGGTCGAATCGGGGGAACGCAAAACGGCCGAATAGATAAGAGAAAAGTTTGGCGAAGAAGAAGAAGTATCTTATATTGTTGCCGTCCAGCGGTAAGTCACCTGATGGGTCTCGCCACGAAAATGGTTTCTGGATGAAGTACGGCTTCTGGACAAGAATTTGACGCTTTTTATGATGAAAATGGGTCGGAATACACGAATTCTCTCATTTTCCAGCGTATTTTCCGTGAAAATCGGGTGTTTTTACCAAAAATGCATGTTTTTGTTCTGAAAATCTATGAGAACTGCTGGAATTTGGTTGGAAATGATTGAAAACACCTATTTTCATCAGAAAAAGTGTCAAAATCATGTCTAGAAGCTGTATTTACCATTTTCGTGGCAAGACCCATCAGGTGACTCACCTTTTTTTCACCAAAAATCGAAAAGAAGAAAAAAAAATCGGCGGCGAAATGAATGAGAATTCGCCGATTTTTATCGAGAATTTTTGCTGTGTTTTGTTTGTTTGTGTCTCGATTCCTACCTGTTTTCTTTTCTTCGTCTTCAATGAAAAATTGATAAGTTAGTGATATAGTGATAAGGGGAGTGGAGAAGTTGAAGAATCAAGTGTAAAGTTGGTTGGTTTCTGGTTGGAAAGGACGGAGAAGCGGGGGAATTTTTGGGATTTTTTGAAATTTCAAAAATTTTTGAACATTTGAAAAAATGTGAAAGAAGCGATTTTTTGTCAGTGGGTCTCGCAGCGAAAAGCGGAAAAATAGGGTTCCCTCCTTTAATATTGATTACGGTTTTTTTTTTCAGTTTTTCGCTGCGAGACCCATCGATCTAAAACAGAGGTGGGCGGGGCGTGTCCGCTGTGGCTACAACTTTTAACAGTGTTAAAACTCGCATTTTGGGAATAGCGTTGACAGTTCAGGAGACGCAGACAGAAAAAGAGTGTTCATTTCGAGGAGACGCAGAGAAAAGGGGGTAGACGGGACCGGGCGCCCGCGAATTTCAGTTTTCGAGCTGGGGCGAGGCTATGAAGAGGAATATTCCAGGTATTACGATAATAATTTATGAATGAGACTTGTGCTTAGTGGGTAGGTAACTTTTCACCAAAAAATTATCAGTTTATCAGTGATAAAATTGCACGTTTAGAGTGAGGTTTGGTTTTTGTCAGTTTTTGAGGGATTGGAAAATTAAGTTTCGGATTTTTTGATGTGAATATGAAGCCAAGACTATTATCGAATGGAATATGCGGAATATCACTGATTCTGATTTTCTTATCAGTGATAAAGTGATAAGGAACTAAAACAGACGCCATGCAGCTCGGAAAATTTTTCAAAGGCCTGTTGAGATGTGCAATCGATAGGAAATTGACCGTAGAACAACTTTCTAGTTGATCGTCTCTTCGTATCTTTTTTTTCTGGAAAGTTACAATCGAAAAACGGAAAGGCACTTTGAGATTTTGCTCTTTTGAGCAGTTGAAAGTAATCTTCACATTTTGAATCATATCTCCCGAAGTTGGACAGATAGCAAAAAGTGCTCAACTAGAAAGTTGTTCTCCTAGAAATTTCCTATCGATTGCACATCTTTTGACACTGTTTTTATAAAGTTTGAACATAATTATGATTTCTAACACAGTTGCTTCTTGTTGGCAGTGTGATTTATTTCAAAAACAATCAAAACAGTGTCAAAAGATGTGCAATCGATAGGAAATTTCTAGGAGAACAACTTTCTAGTTGAGCACTTTTTGCTATCTGTCCAACTTCGGGAGATATGATTCAAAATGTGAAGATTACTTTCAACTGCTCAAAAGAGCAAAATCTCAAAGTGCCTTTCCGTTTTTCGATTGTAACTTTCCAGAAAAAAAAGATACGAAGAGACGATCAACTAGAAAGTTGTTCTACGGTCAATTTCCTATCGATTGCACATCTCAACAGGCCTTTGAAAAATTTTCCGAGCTGCATGGCGTCTGTTTTAGTTCCTTATCACTTTATCACTGATAAGAAAATCAGAATCAGTGATATTCCGCATATTCCATTCGATAATAGTCTTGGCTTCATATTCACATCAAAAAATCCGAAACTTAATTTTCCAATCCCTCAAAAACTGACAAAAACCAAACCTCACTCTAAACGTGCAATTTTATCACTGATAAACTGATAATTTTTTGGTGAAAAGTTACCTACCCACTAAGCACAAGTCTCATTCATAAATTATTATCGTAATACCTGGAATATTCCTCTTCATAGCCTCGCCCCAGCTCGAAAACTGAAATTCGCGGGCGCCCGGTCCCGTCTACCCCCTTTTCTCTGCGTCTCCTCGAAATGCACACTCTTTTTCTGTCTGCGTCTCCTGAACTGTCAACGCTATTCCCAAAATGCGAGTTTTAACACTGTTAAAACTCGCTGTCCGCTGTAGCCACCGCCGCCCACCTCTGATCTAAAATCGCTCTATTGCGCATTATGTATAGATAAATTTAAAAAAAAAATTTTTGTTTGAAAAAATATTTTTTGAATAGAATTTTTCTGGGATTGATGGGAAAACGTCTAGAGTTTTGTATGAAATTTGAAAAAATCAAAAAAACTGAAAATCAAAAATTATCATTCAATTCCTTGGGATGGGTGGGAAAGTGTTTGGGAACTTTTTTAAAATTTTTTTAAAATTTTTTAAAATTTTTTTTTGATTTGATAATTTTTGGGATGGGTGGGAAAGTGTCTAAAAATATGAATTGAGCTCTCTAAAATTTTTAAATAATTTTTTGAACTTGAAAAAAAAATTTTTTTTTGAAAATTTTGTTGAAAATTTTTTTCCCCAAAATTCTGAAATTTTCTCTAATTCTTCCAATTTTTCTGGATTACTGTAACTATACAATAACTACCGTAACCCTTATTTCTTCAAAAAAAAAAATTTTTTTTTCAAGTTTTTAATTTTTTTTTTTGAAAAATTTTTTCTGATTTTTTTCCCAAAATTCTGAAATTTTCTTCAATTTTTCCAATTAAAAAAAAATATTTTTTGGATTTCTGTAACTCTACCATAACTAAAACCCTAGTTTCTTCAAAACAAATTTACAAAAAAAAGGAAAACTCCTTCTCCAATACAAGTGCGCTCCACTGCACACATTTTTCAAAACTCATAAATAAGTTGCAAAAACCTCCAGTTTTTGACCGATTTTTCATATAAGTCCACTCAAAATGGTCCATTTCTGGGACAAACTAGAAACATGTTTCCACCCACTCGAAACATGTTCTTTGGCTCTTTTTGATTCAAATTTCCCTTTTTCCCGCGCAATTTTCGTTCAAAGTTTGTTCATGTTAACTCTAACTTTTGACCCTATTGACCAACCAAATAAAAATTGAATTTGCATTTGAAAAAGAAAAGTTGCCGAATAAAAGGGGGCGGAGCTTAGAGACCTTCAAATTTATTTTTTTTTATTTGAGGAACATGGCGAATAATATGCCACTTTTGGGGGGCTACTTGAGTAGTTTTGACAGGTAGAATAGACATAACAATTGGATGGAAGGAACATGGGAAATTTGAAAATTGAAAAATTGGGGAGGAAATTGAGGGGAGAAAGAGACCAAAAACTGAAATTTACAAGTTTTACAAGTTGGTAGGGGGGACTAATTGATGGGGAAGAATGGGTGGGTTTTTGGAGAATTTGCTGAAAATTGAAAAAAAAATTTGAAATTTTTTTTCCAATTTTTAGGCGGTATTCTAAAGCAAATTCTTGGAGAATTAGAGTGATTTTATGGAAATTTTCAGAAAAAATTTTTTTAAATCAATTTTTGGCTAGTTTTCGTGGAATTTCAGGCCAGATGTTCTGAAAGTTTGGGATTTTTTTTCAGAAAAATGGGGATTTTTAGGACTTGTTTGATCAAATTTTAGATTGGTTCTGGTTTTTTCTGAAATTCTCGAAAAACTCAATTTTTTTGTAACATTTTCAAAAAAAATTTTTTTTTCGCATTTTTTAGTTGATTTTTCTGGAATTTTTAGGTGATTTTTGGTAAAGTTTGAGCCTGTTTTTTTCAGGAAAGTTTTGAATTTTTTTGGATCTAATTTAGCTCAATTTCAGAGTAGTTTAGGACGAAAAGTTGGAATTTTGGCTCAACGTTTTTTTTTCAAAAATTTTGGGAAATTTTCCGCGAATTTCCAAACGGGGAATCTCAAAATTTGAAATTTGCATTCAAATTTTCAAATTGGCGGGTAGGATATCTCGCAGCGAAAACTACAGTAAGATTTGCATTTTTTCAGCGAAAATTGATTCGAAAAATGCAAATCTTATTGTAGTTTTCGCTGCGAGATATCCATCGCGCCAATTTGAAAATTTGAATGCAAACTTCAAGCTTGGGAGGTAACAATAACATTTTTTAAGAAATTTTCAGAAAAAAAGCAATTTTTTTCAAATTTGGCAAAATTTCAAGTTGGAAATTCAAAATCAAGATGAGTTATTCAAAAAGAGAAATTCCTGAAAATCCTCAAATCAATCTCATTTTCTCACCTTCGCCGACCAACAAAAGAGTGTTGGAGAGAGAGGAAGAAAAGGGAAAATTGGATCGAAATCGTCTTGGAAGAGGCTACAAGAAGCTTCGGGAAGAGAAGGAGAAAGTGCGTGTCGAGAAGAAGAAGAAACTGGACATTCGGACGAGACAGACGAGAGAGTGTGTGAGAGTGAGAGACGCAGAGAAAGAATAGGACACGGTTTTCGGGTGATGAGGTATGAGGTCACACCTTTTTTGACCATTTTTTCAAAAAATTTTAACTCGACTTGGAATTGAGATTTTCAGATCGTTCTTGGACTAAAAATTAAATAAACTATTGCAGAATCTATAAAAAATTAGCCACTGAAGATTCAGAATGATTGAAAGATTCTGGAGATATGTTGGCAAAAGATAGGAAAGTGCGTTGGCGAAGGCAATCAAGGATTGCCGTTTTCGGGGGGAGGAACAGGAAATTTTAGGAAATTGGGAAACGTTTGTGTATATGTGTGGGGGCAGAATTTGCATTCTTGGTCGGGAACAAGAAGAAGAAAAGATGGGTGAAGTTTTGGGTTTGGAATGAATTTTTTGGGCTAAACGAACAGTTTAGGTCTAAATTTGGTCTGGAATCCCAAAAAAGCCAAAATGTTCAGAAAAAGCACAAAATTCCAAAAAATTAGAAGCAAAAGTATAACTATACTGTATAAGAAAAAACTTTGTGAAATTTCAAAAAAATGAAGCCAAAATTTGAAAAAAAAACTGAAAATTGATCTAAAATTTTCAGAAATTTTTTTTTCAAAAATTCTGAAAAAAATGATATGAATTTAGGAAATTTGGACTGAAGGTTCTTAACAATAAAATTTTGAAAATAAAATTTGAGAAATTTAAATTTACCTGAAATTTCAAAAAAATCTCTTGTCAAGTTTCGAAAATTGGTCTAAAAATTTTCAAAAAAAAAAAAAAATTTTCCGAAAATTTTGAAAAAATGATGTGAATTTTAGAAAATATGAACTGAAATTTTAAAAAATTGAAATTAAAAAATAAAATTTGAAAAAGTAAATTGACCTGAAATTTTCAAAAAAAGAATCTCAAAATACCGGAAAATTGGTCTGGAAAATTTTCAGAAAATTTTTTTTACAAAAATTTTTAAAAAATGATGTGAATTTTGAAAAATTGCCCTGAAATTTTTTTTAAAAATCTCAAAATATCGAAAAAATTGGCCAAAAAAATTTAAAAAATAAAAAATTTTGCACTGAAAATTCGAAAATCCGAAAATTCAAAAAATTAAAAAAAACCTGCAATTTAAAAAAAATCCTAATTTTTTCCAAAAACATCAATTTCACCTGAAATTCCAAAAAAAATGTCATTTTTTCTGAAAAATCTGACCTAAAATCCCAAAAAATCCAAAAAACCCGTCCATTTTCAAAGAACGACTAAAAGTTTCCTAGCCTACAGAATAGTTGATGGGGTCAGAACCAATGAACCAAACTAGTCAAAAAATGGTAAAAAGTGGCCTTGGTCAACGGAAAAACGATCACTTTTGTAGTCTCCAAGACAATAGGTTCTAGTGTAAAGTTGCTATTCACTAATCAATCAATATCTCGCTTCTTATCAGTGATGGTGAAAAGTTATCAATTACAAAGTTGTTCAGCAGATGATAAGCTATCGATTGCACATCTTACATGACAACTTTTATCAACTCCGAAGGAAGTTATCAGCTGATAAAGAAGATGAAGTTAGTAGTGACCAGTAAAGCATGACGATGCGAGAGTAGTTACGTAACTAGAAACCTTTATGGCGAAAAAAAAAGGGAAAGTAGGCTTGTATTGGCAGATAACTGGACCGGTTGAGGGGATTTTCGATGAAAAAAGGGGAAGGCGGATAAACCCATGTTACATTACATTATAGAAGGGAAAGTGAACATGGAGATATACGAAAAAAGGTAATGGTGATTATTTATCACTGATTAGGATCTCTGATATACTAGTGATAAGGTGATGATAAAAATTCCGAGAATCCCCTTATCAGTTGATGATATCAGTATCAGTTCTTGCAAAATGTCTCAAGGTCAGTGATCAGAAGAACAGAAAATCGAAGTTTGGGATTTTTTATTTACAGTACCCTAAAGAAAGATAAGAAAAAGGAAGTTGAGATCGTTATCAGTGTCAAACTACAGATTTTTAGGGGGTTTGGGGAATGGAGATCAGACTTTGAAGCGATATTTCGCAATGACCAGGGATTCAAAATGGACAAGTTAGGGTAGCAATCGATAGCTGATAAGAAAAGAAACATTTTATCAGTTGACAACTTTTCCCTATCTCTTCAGGTTCCGGAGCTGTCGATTGATTTCTGAAAAACACCGGTGGCGTCACTACCCTAACTTTGAGGCACTATTTCGCAATAACCAAAAAGCCAAATTAGGCGAGTAATAGTACCCATCGATAGCTTATCACCTCCTTATCATTTTATCAGTTTACAACTTTTTCGTATCTCTTCAGGTTCTCGAGTTATCGATTGATTTCTGAGCCCCACCAGTGACGCCACTACTCTAACTTTGTGGCGCTATTTCGCAATAACCGAAAATTGAAAATAGGCAAGTAATAGTACCAATCGATAGTTTATTGTCTCCTTATCATTTCACTAATTGACACTTTTTCCGTATCTCTTCAGGTTACGGAGTTATCGATTGATTTCTGGACGCCGAGACCCAAGGCACGGCGCCGGATCACTACCCTAACTTTTCGCAATAACCAAAAACTCAAAATAGGCAAGTAATAGTACCATTCGATAGCTTATCACCCCCTTATCATTTTATCAGTTGACATCTTTCTCCCAGCTATCATGCTTCTCAAGTTATCACCCATTTTCTATAACCTTGCCCGATTTTATTGATATTCGCACACACAAAAAGGCTACTTCTTCTTCTCATTGAGCTTCTCGTGTTGTCTCTCGGCAGAATTGAACGCCTTCACCAGTGGCACGGACTTCAACTGCGAGTTGAGTGGTTCCAGTGACGATTCGGATCTTTTCTGCTGAAGTGGCGGTGGCTCGTCGGTCGATTCGGCCGAGAACGCGCGGTTCACAATCGCCATTTCGGCCAGCTCTTCCGCCGTTTTCTGACAATTATTGATTTTTTATTGATTTTTCCAGAAAACCCACCTTCTTCATAGCCATCTTCGCGTTCTCCGCATCGCTTGTTGCCTGAAAATTTCTCATTTTTATTGATTTTTCCAAGGATTACTGTACCTTGGGATCACTTGACGACGTGTTTTGCATATTCCTTTCGACTCTCTCGATGCGAGGATTTTTCTCGGAAAATTGCCGGAAATACTGTCGAAAATCGGCGGGAAATTTGAAAAATACACGAGATCCACGAGGTCACGGGAAATTTCGCAATAGTTTGAGGAAAAAATGGGGAAATCTATGTCAAATTCATGATTTTCTAGGGAAATTTGAAAATTCTGGGAAAATAGATGCTTCTGGTGTGTCTCTCAACGCTCAACTTCTCCCCCTTTCTTTCCTCCCAACTGCCGCCGACTGCGCGCTTGTCACTGCCCTCCGCCCAACTTGCCGGCACCGCGTTCGTGGTGTAATGGTCAGCATGGATGCCTTCCAAGCATTCGACGGGGGTTCGATTCCCCCCGAACGCAGATTTCCTTTTCAAGTTATCTTTTTCGATAATTGCACATGTTTATTCAATTCTCTCATGAAAACTTGGACATTCAGAATGATAAGATGGTGGGGGACTTGTGGAAAAACTACATGATAAATCTTCCTGACTGATAACATCACGTTTTTTGGAACCTACAGTAATCCCGATATTAGCTTGTAATTTGCTGAAAATCGAGCTGGTTTTACTGGAAAATGCCATAAAATAGCCAACAGAAATAAGTGGGGATTCGAAAGTTGGTATTGATTTTTTTGGAATTTCAATTGAAAATTCCTCTTCGATTTCTTGACCTGGCTCTATTTTCAGACGAAACTTTTTCTCAGCCACTAGAATTTTCTCGTTTCTTCGAAAATTCCGGTATAATTGACACTGTCGGAACTTTTGATCTTGACATGTTGGAAGTTTCTGATTAGAGTGATAATGGATCTTTTGGACGAGTTGGGCAGTGAAAATAGTGATCGGTTTTGTGGAGGAATTGGTGAAGATTACGGTAGTTGACAGGGTCTCGCCACGATTGTAGTGCCGTTGTGGGAGAGAGATCTGGAAGTTGAAAAATCGGCAAAAAAAATTAAAAATTCAGAATGTTGTTCTAAAATCAAGAAAATTTAGTGAAATGATTTTTGAAAAAAGAGAAAATTTTGAAAATTAAAAAAAAATTTTTTGAAAAAAGTTTTTCTATTATCTTTGTATCTCAAAACTTCATCTCGCATTCAAAATTTCAAATTGGCGCGCACGATATCTCGCAGCGAAAACTACAGTAAGACGTGCATTTTTCAGTGCTTTTGGGCTGTTTAATTGTTGTCAGAAAATTCCAAAAAGGCAATAATTGATCCGAAAACAGTCGGAAAACCTCAAAATTAGCCAGAAAACACTGAAAAATGCCAGTCTTACTGTAGATTTCGCTGCGGGATATCGTTGACGCCAATTTGAAATTTCGAATGCGAGCGGCAAGTTTCAGATGCAACGATAATAAAAATGAATAAAAATTTTTTTTTGAATATGCTATTTTTACAATAAATTTAATAAAATTACAAATTGAAAAAAATTTGTTTTTTTAATTCTTTAATTTTTAAAAATTTTTCAAAAAAAACCTTTTTTTCAGACTTTTGTCGTTTTTTCCAAAACTAGCTATTTTTGAAAATTTTTCGCAATTTTTTGGCAAATATGAAAAATTTCAAAAAATTTTTTTTAGATTTTCAACTTTTTCAATTTTAAAAAAAAAACATTGAACTAACCTGCATACTATAATTCCCATCTTTAAAAATAGCTCCAGACTCGCCTTGGACCAATTTACAAGGCGCCAAATTCAAAAAACTCGAAGTAAATGGAACACTTGGAAGTACTAAAATTTTTTTTGTATTTTTTTTCCAATTTATCCCAGCTTACCATTGAATCCTTTCGCAACTTCTTTTCTCGAATTATTGATTTTTACAGTAACCCAATAAGCGATTCCTCCGTATTTTCCTTTGACATTCGGCATGCAATCGGGCGGGATTTCGAACGAAAATTGGTATTCATTTTGGGATTTCTGAAATAAAAGTGGTGATAAGATTAGGTGATAAGACTTATCAGTACCGATTGCTGATAATCAGTGAGAATCTGTGTTGTTCGAAAATAGGTGATTGTGTCAGTTTCAGATGGTCGTTCTCCTGGGAGCTTCTTTTTTGTAGGGGTGCTGAAAGTTATCAGTGATAAGAAGATCTGATAAGTGATAAGGGTTCCTACCTGACACTCTTCTCACTTGACGTTGGCTGATGGGTTTCCCAGTAGACATGCTGCTTGCCATTCCACGTCAACTCCAATACTTCGTCAACTCCAGAATTCTTGACAATCACTCGTCCAGTGATAAGATCACCAGAGTGATAAGTGGCATTTGTCTTATCAAAAAGTATTTTCACTTGGTTTTTCATGTTTAGAAAAGATAGAGAAACTGAGCTGAGGGACACGAAATGTAGTGATTTTATGAGCAGTGTAATAGAGATAGTCGGTGATAAAACGGAGAAGCGATATCCGATACTTTTTATATCTGTTGTGTAGCGGAAAGAGCACAGAACGCGGCGGACATCAGCTGGGACCACGCTTCCGCTGATTTTTGGCGTTTTAGAGAAGGTTTTTCGAAAAATTAGGGTAAAATTAGGGGTCAAAAAAGTTTGAGCAGAGTGAAAGTGTCAAGAGAAATTTTTTAAAATTCGAAATAAATTTTTTTAGTAGATAAAGATGTCAAAAACGTATTTGTAGTTGAACAAAATTTTTGAAAAATTTTTTGAAACGGTGAAAAAAATCGATGAAAAATGAAAAGTTCGGTATAGCGCATTTGCAAGGGGCTTTAAGTTTGACTTGGTAGAAAACCGTCAAAAGCAATTTTTTGAGTTTTGAAATAAATTTTTTTGATCAGATAAAGGTGTCAAAAACATATTTGTAGTTGTACAAAATTACTGAAAAACTTTTTGAAATGGTGAAAAAAATCGTTGAAAAATGAAAGTTCTATACAGCGCATTTGCAAGCGACTATAATTTTGACTTGGTAGAAAACCCTCAAGAAGATTTTTTGGGATTTGAAATAAATTTTTTGTGTTAGATAAAGGTGTCAAAAACATATTTGTAGTTGGACAAAATTACTAAAAAAATTTATGAAACCCCGAAAAAAATCGGTGAAAACTAAGAGTTTGAAAATGTTACCTCTTTTTCGATTTTTTCACATAAAATTTTATTTGCATGATTTTTTTTCCAAGAAACATTAGATTTACAGAAATGTACAAGAAAAATTATTTTTCATAACATTCCATTAAAATCGATCAACTTCTGGAGCGGTTGGTTCAGCGGAATAAGTATATTCTGGTGGCAATGCCTAAAAAAAACGATTTCCATACAAATTTTTAAAAAAAATGTACTTACATCAACAACTTCCCCGGATTCTTGATATTCGGGCGGTGCCACAGGCATAGGTGTTCCTACAGTAACCTCCGAATAATTGGGGATTACTGTAGTCATTTGGCGGATTGGCACAGTGCCAATAATCAATGGGAATTCACATTGAAGCTTCTGCTCCAAGATAACACTAACCACATAGTCAACTTCGATGATTGGAGTTTTGAAGGATGGAATTGAATTGAGAGGTACAGTAACCTCGAGGTGGATTTCCTGTTTAGTACAACACTCCACCTGGACACTTTTGAACGTGTCCGCCACAGTCAATTGGCCGTCTTTGTGCTCGTGTTTTGTGCAATGTTCCTTCGGGAAAAGATGAGAATGTTCAGGGGTGGCAGAGAAGTGATGGTGTTGGAGAAGCTTTGCTTGGGCAGAGTAGATGGGCTTTTTGGCGTGATTTTCGATTAGGATTGTGATGGGGATGGTCTCGCCGGGGACATAGCCACGTTTTGGAAGGTGGACCTGGGAAATTGGATGGGTTTAGGGCAGATTTTCGTCAGATTGAAAACATAGGGTAACTTTTTTTTTAATTCAAGTGTTCATCTATAAATTGAGGCTGACAGGGAGGGGGAGGCTTTTGAAATTAGTAGTAGCAAAATTTTAGATCGGTTTTTTTTAGAATGAGACCAATTTTTTTTGAGAAGAACGAAAATTTCAAATTGGCGCCAAGATATCCCGCAGCGAAAACTAAAGTAAGATTTGCATTTTGCATGTTTTTTTGACGAAAATTGGTTCGAAAAATGCCAATTTTACTGTAGTTTTCGCTGCGAGATATTTTGCGCTCCAGATTGAAAGTTAGAATGAAAATTTTGAGATTTAACAATCATTTTTTCGTCAGAATTCCAAATTAGATCTTCCCATACCCACCTTCATTTTGACCTCCTTTGTCCCAAAAAATCCGAAATGTTTGCATGCGGAATTGACCATTGGATTGATGGCTTTTGGGATTGTCATCAGATCGACTATTGGGATTACTGTAACTCCCATTTTGAAACTTTCGTGTCAAGACCCAAATACCCGAAAATGTCTTCTTGTTCTCTGCATTGAATCTCCACGGGCGGTCCAATTCAATATGTACAGAATACCGAACATTTCCGTCTTTTCCCTCGAAACTCGGTGGACAATTTGGTGGAAGAGGGAAGAAAAACGGGAAAATGTTCTCGCCGGGTGGGATTTTATTCTGGAATTTGTACTCATCAGCTTATCACTTATCACCTGACTTACAGATCCATTCATTGAAGACCATGGCTTCGAAACAGCTTCTATGTAGGGAATTTGTGATTTGAAGTTGATGTGTTCGGAGTAAATTCGAAGTTTTCCTTGACGATCACTGAAAAATTCAAAATTTATGGGTAAAAATGGTCCTGAAACACTGAAAATTTGGCCAATTCTGAACAAAAATGAAAAATCGGAGTATGATTTTTCATCGATTTTTTTCACCATTTTAAAAATTTTTTCAGAAATTTTGTTCAACTACAAATATGTTTTTGACACTTTTATCTAATTTAAAAAATTTATTTCAAAAGGAAAAAATTGATTTTCGAGATTTTCTATCAGTTCAAACTTACAGCCCCTTGCAAATGCGCTCTACCGAATTAGTTATTTTTCCCCGATTTTTTTCACCGTTTCAAAAAATTTTTCAGAAATTTCAATCAACTACAAATATGTTCATTTTTTTCTTATCTATCACAAAAAATTTATTGAAAGGTTCCAAAAATTATTTTTGAGGGTTTTCTACCAAGTCAAACTTTTAGGCCCAGCAAATGCGCTCTACTGAATCGTTCATTTTTCATCGATTTTTTTCGCCATTTCAAAAAATTTTTCAGTTTTTTTGTTCAACTTAAAAGTTAATTATAATACTTTCATCTAGCAGAAAAAATTTATTTCAAAGCGGAAAAAAAATTTCTTAACACTTTTTTTTTCGAGAATTTTGAAAAACTGGCCTAAAATTTTGGCTCGATTTTCAAAAAGTTCTAAAATTTTGCCTTAATTTTTTCTCAAAGCACCCCCAAATGTTAACTCACAATTTCCTTTCATTCGTAAACTTCTTCCAATGAGTTTTCGCCTCTCCATGTACACAAATTTTCAGAGAAAGTGCATTTAGAGCATGCTCATTGCGGATTCGGACACTTCCAGTCACATTTTGACCGGGATGATAAACAGCAAGCGGATTATCAAACGAGATTTCGAAAAGTTCCATTTTGAACTGAAAAATTCAAAAAATCAATGAAAAACGTGCGATCAAACAGTTGAAAATCAACAATCAGTCTGAACTAGACACTATTTCTCGTCTTATCACTTATCAGTTCAACTTATTATACCTCCACCCAATTCCTTATTTACGTCATGTTTTGTTAGTGATAAGGTGATAAAACATGGTGATACGTCATGACACGTACGCCAAGTACCCGTTCTTGTGGTCTCGGTGAGTCAGTAAAGGATGAAAGTGCTAAAAATAGAGTGATAAGGTGATAAGCTGATGAGAAAATGGTATCAATCAATAGGTAATAGTCTAGAGGATATTTTGTTAATTGATCACTTTTTGTTATCACTGATAATTAGGGAGATATCACTTGAGCCAACTTTGACCTAATAGAACTTGGCTTGAATTCAAGAAAAATAGGCAAGTAAGGGTATCAATCGATAGCTTATCACCTTATGAAAAAGTTTTCAGTTGATCACTCTCTGTTATCAGTGATAGCAAAGGAGATATCCACTGATAAAATAATCCTTATCAATCAACATTTATTGGAATCCATCATATCCCACAACCCTCCATTTATTCTCGTTCCGGTAGTTGTAAGCACATGTGAAATCAGTCCAGAAAGGTCCGGTTACAGTTTGGACCAAGTCGGGGCCACACCATCCTCCTTTTTGGTATACGCATTCAGGAATATAGGACACTTCACTATCAGTAGCTGATTGGCGGAGCTAAAAAATTTGAGAATTTTGTTTTTCAAAATTCATATGTTAGACCAAATTTTTAAACGATTTTCTGAAAGCCAACATTTTGCATGATTTTTTTCAAAAATTAAGAAAAAAAAATTTTTTTCCAAATTTTTCAATTTTTGCGTCAAATTATTGAACGGTTTTTCAAAATTTCAAAAAAAAATTTTTTGTTCCAAACTTTGTTAGGTCAATTTTTCAACGATTTTTTTAAAATTTAGGCCTAAAATTTTGCATCATTTTTTCAAAAATTAGGTCAAAATTTTCGAGTTAAATTTAAAAAAAATTTTTTAATTTTTTGGTTTTTTTTTCAAAAAGAAGGTTTTTTTCAAATATTATTTCTTACAATATTGATAATTCCAGTCTTGTTATAATCGCCCAAAATCGCCGCCTTATAGTCATATCTTCCTGGACATGTCAATTGAATCCAACTCTCGCAATTGTAGTCCACAAAACTTGGAACAGCATTTTTCACGGACCATGGAATTGCTGGATAGGCACAGCATTCTGGAAATGAAGAATTGGGTTACTGTAGGTCCGCAAACGCCGTTACCTGCTTGGATTACTGTAGGTAGGAGGAGAAGTAGGAGAATAGTCATTTTCAGTGATTTTCGGGGAGTTTCGAAGGGTTTTATTGGGGGATTTTTAATGTTTTTCTTTTATGAGTGATAAAAAAGTGATAAATGACTGTTTATCACTTGGTAGAATAGGTAGATAATAAAACAGTTTTATTGATCATTTGAGAAGTAACAAAGAAGAAAATTAGAATTTCTGAGGAAGTGGTGGAGCGGAAGATTGTTCCAGATTGTTGTAGACTGGGTAGCGAGGTACGAAGGGCTGGAAAAAATGAAATATCGATTTTTAGAATTGGGAAAAAAATTTGAGAGAAATTCAAAAAAAATGGCAAAAGGTTAGGGTAAAAAAATTTTTTAGGCCAGATTTTTTTTTGTTGGAATTTTTAAAAAATCAGGTGAAATTTCAGAAAGATTTTTCAACAATTGGGCAGATTTTTCGATAAAAATGTTGTTGTTTTTAAAAAAATAATTTTTAAAAAATTAAAAAAATGTTGAACATTTTCAGAACAGTTTTCAAAAACAAGACCTAAACTTCTGGCTAACTCACCTCGGAATCATCTGGAACTTTGGCCACTCCACCCATAGACTCTTCATAACTCGGTGGTGGAGCTGATGGTTCTGGGAACCCTCCTGATGCTCCAGGAGCTCCAGGACTTGGTGGTGGAGCACTTGGATACGCAGGTGGGGCTCCATCGGCTACAACAGGGTATGGTGGAGCACTGGGACCAGTTGAAGACATTATTGGCATAGTGGCTGGTGGAGAAGTTGGAAGACCGGCTGGGAGGGTGATTTGACGGATTGGGATGGTGCCGATGATAAGGGGGAATTCACATTTGAGAGTTGAGCCGAAGGTTGTTTGAGTGTCGATTTTGATGGAGATACAGTAATCAACACTGATAATTGGGCATTGGAAAGAGGGAACTATGGCTGGGATCTTCATGGATAAGACTACTTGACCCTTGGAACACGGAGCAACTTCGATGTTCCTCCGGCTCTCCGCAACCACTTTTTCATCGTTTTTCTGATGATTTCTCGGATGGGAATAACCTGTTGCCATTGGCTCGCAGGGATGGGACGAATGGCCACGGGAAGCGTAGAAATGGGAAAGTTGGGTCATCTTGGCTCGGACTGTCACTACTGGTTTCTTAGAGCCGTTATCGATTGATACGGTGATAGGGAGGATCTCTCCGGGGACATAACCGCGTTTTGGAAGGTTTACCTGGAAAATGGTTGGAAAATTAGGTCAAACTAGCGTAATTCTTCTAATAAAAAGGCCAATAAGTTTGAGTTGCGTGAAAACCGTCAAAACTATTTTTTCGGAATTCGAAATAAATTTTTTCTGTTAGATAAAAATGTCAAAAACATATTTGTAGTTGAACAAAAATTTTGAAAAATTTTTTGAAACTGCGAAAAAAATCGATGATCAGTAAAAATTTTGGTAGAGCGCATTTGCTAGGGCCTATAAGTTTGGGCTGATTGAAACTCCTCAAAACTAATTTTTCGGATTTTAAAATAAATTTTTTGTGCTAGATCAAAACGTTAAAAACATATTTGTAGTTGAACACAATTGCCGAAAAATTTTTTGAAAGGGTGAAAAAAATCGATGAAAAGTGAAAAGTTTTGTAGAGCGCATTTGCTTGGGCCTAAAAGTTTGACCTAATTGAAAACCATGAAGACTAATTTTTTGGACTTTCAAATAAATTTTTTGTTTTAGATAAAAGTCTCAAAAACATGTTTGTAGTTGAACACAATTGCCGAAAAATTTTTTGAAAGGGTGAAAAAATCGATGAAGACTGAAAACAGCTTGAGTTTGAGAAACTGCGGTAGACCAAACTTTTCGGGCGGTTTTTTTTTTCAATTTTAGGCCACATTTTCCTATTTTTTTTTCATTTTCTACTACCCACCGTCATCGAAACCACGCCTTTTTTGAACAACAATCCGGTATTTTTCGATGTCGAATTGACCATTGGATTGATCGCAGTTGGAGTGATGTTCAAGTCGTATTGGGGGATTACTGTAAGTAGGTCATAGGAGCTACAGTAACCCATTTCAGAGGCTCACCAGAGAAATACTTTCTCGACTTTTTATTAAACTTCCAAGGTCTGTCGAGTTCCACGTGGACCGAGTATCGGATGGATCCGTGAAATCCTTCGAAGCTTGGCGGACACGTCGGAGGCATTGAGAAGGCGAACGGGAAGACACTGGTGCCGGCAAGGATTTTGTTCTGGAATGGGTATACGGTAGACTTGAAATTCTGCACTTGCGCGTGAAGTATGGTGTTTGCGGACAGTGCACCAAACCTTACGAAAATTGCTTTTTTTCCGGACTAGAAAAGTTTGAGCTGTGTAGACCCTCTAGAATAATTTTTTAAACTTTGAAATAATTTTTTTGCGTCAGATAAATATGTTTAAATCATTTTTTTAGTTGGACAAAACTACAGAAAAAATTTTTGAACTACAGAAAAAAAATCGTTGAAAAATGAAAAAGTTCGGTAGAGCGCATTTGCAGCGACTATGAGTTCGACCTGATAAAAACCTTTCTAGAATAATTTTTAGGGCTTTCGAATAAATTTTTTCCGTTAAATAAAGATGTCAAAAACATATTTTTAGTGACCGGAATTACTGAAAAATTTTTTGAAAGTGTGAAAAAAATCGTTAAAAAAAACGGTGTAGGTGTTTGCGGACAAAACAACAGACTTCACGCCAAATTTCCCAATTTTTCTTCATTTTTCCGTACCGTTCCATCTTGACAACTCCATGCCAATGATTCTCCAGTCAGGTAATTCACAGTAGCCGAATAGTCGACGTGCTCCGTGAAACTTTCACTTCGACCACGAGCGTCACTGGAATATTGCGAAATTTAGGTGAGGAAACATGTTTTCAGGCTAAAAACATGTTTTTCAAGTTAAAAATGGATCCCTACGTCCTGTGCTTATGCTCGTGTTCCCTCCATTCCGTATGCGCTCCACCGTGAATACAAATTTTCAAAAACCGCGCTTTTATCGATTCGCGACTATGAAGTATAACCTTTCCGGTGACTGGTTGACCCGGAAAATAAACAGCTTGTGGGTTGTCGAACTCGATTCGGAAATCGTCCATTTCTGAAAAAAAAGGTTCTCTGAAATAACGGAAAATAGCGAAAAATAGGTGAAAACTGTGCGAAAAGGTGTAAAATGGACGAAATGACTGAGGCGAATCGCCCAAAACCGTTATCAATTCCAATCAGAGCACATGTTTTATGTCGCCGAACTGATAGTGAGTCATAAACGCAGAGAATCAAAAGTGACGTAGCAAAATGACAAAGGAGGGGGGAAAAGTAAAGTAAACTTCATGGTTATGCATGAGAAGCGTCCGATATTGTCTGCTGGTGGTGTTTGTTTAGTGGCGCAATGTATGCAAAAGAGTTCTGCGTTCGGGGGGAATCGAACCCCCGTCGAATGCTTGGAAGGCATCCATGCTGACCATTACACCACGAACGCGGTGCCGGCAAGTTGGGCGGAGGGCAGTGACAAGTGCGCGGTCGGCGGCAGTTGGGAGGAAAGAAAGGGGAAGAAGTTGAGTGTTGAGAGACACACCAGAAGCACCTATTTCTCCAGAATTTTCAAATTTTCACTAGAAAATCATGAATTTGACATAGATTTCCCAATTTATTCATCAAAATACTGCGAAATTTCACGTGACCTCGTGGATCTCGTGTATTTTTCAAATTTCCCGCCGATTTTTCACAGTATTTCCGGCGATTTTCCGAGAAAAATCCTCGCATCGAGAGAGTCGAAAGGAATATGCAAAACACGTCGTCGAGTGATCCCAAGGTACAGTAATCCCTGGAAAAATCAATAAAAATGAGGAATTTTCAGGCAACAAGCGATGCGGAGAACGCGAAGATGGCTATGAAGAAGGTGGGTTTTCTGGAAAATCAATAAAAAATCAATAATTGTCAGAAAACGGCGGAAGAGCTGGCCGAAATGGCGATTGTGAACCGCGCGTTCTCGGCCGAATCGAGCGATGAGCCACCGCCACTTCAGCAGAAAAGATCCGAATCGTCACTGGAACCGCTCAACTCGCAGTTGAAGTCCGTGCCACTGGTGAAGGCGTTCAATTCTGCCGAGAGACAACACGAGAAGCTCAATGAGAAGAAGAAGTAGCCTTTTTGTGTGTGTGAATATCAATAAAATCGGGCAAGGTTCTAGAAAATGGGTGATAACTTGATAAGCATGATAGCTGGGGGAAAGTTGTCAGCTGATAAAATGATAAGGAGGTAATAAGCTATCGATTGGTACTATTACTTGTTAGTTTTCAACTTTTGGTTCTTGCGAAATAGTGTGTCAAAGTTAGGGTAGTGGCGCCACTGATGGTGTTTAGAAATCAATCGATAACTCCGAAACTTGAAGAGATACGGAAAAGTTGTCAACTGATAAAATGTTCCTTTCCTTATCAGCTATCGATTGCTACCCTTACTTGCTAATTTTCAATTTCAAATTCTTGAGATAATCACCTTCAAAGTCAAAGTCACAATAAAGTTGGTTTTTTTTTGGAAATCTTTATTTATCATTTATCAACAGAATCTCTCACTTATCAGTCAACAATCGAACACAATCAGATAAAATACGGTGGTGGCGCCTCCTTATCACTCTTATCAGTTCTCAGAGCCAGTGGGACGTTGATACGGACCTTGTTGTTGGTCAACGAGTCATTGGAACAGGAGAACTGCATCTTGTAACCAATCGATATCATCGGCGATTCGAAGATCGGAGTGAGCTTCTTGTCCAATTGAAGCTTCATGGTGAACTCGCCGCATGAGAATGGCTTCACAAAGATGTTTTTGTTCTTCTGAACCTTCAGAATCTCCTCAGAATCCGATTTTTGATCAGGAGACAGTGGGCATTGGCTTCTGACGGAACAGGGAAGGTGCTGGGGCTTCAGATGGTAGTGGCTGAGACGGAAGAACTTCAGTCCAAGGGATCGGATCGGTCGAGAAGAGTTGTTCTCGATTTCCACGGAAGCGATGAGGGTTTCTCCGGGGGTAAAGCAGAGTTTTGGCATTTTGACCTGAAAGATGAGATTTTCAGACGAATTTTCTTCAACCTTGATTATCAGCGTTCTTATCAGTGAAAAATAGGCAAGTAAGGGTAGCAATTGATAGCTGATAAGATGGGGAACATTTTATCAGTTGACAACTTTTTTCTAGCTATCAAGGTTCCGGAGATATTGATTGATTTGTAACCTTCAGGTTTTTGG
The DNA here is from genome assembly GCA_900536315.3 of Caenorhabditis becei. Classification (NCBI taxonomy): domain Eukaryota; kingdom Metazoa; phylum Nematoda; class Chromadorea; order Rhabditida; family Rhabditidae; genus Caenorhabditis; species Caenorhabditis becei. The sequence continues at coordinate 444,413 of LR539131.1, forward strand.
GCACTGCGCCGCTACCCTAACTTTGCCGCGTTATTTCGGGACAAGTATCAGCTTAAATTGTACAAGTAAGGGTAGCAATCGATAGCTGATAAGATAAGGAACATTGTATCAGTTGATAACTTTGCCCTATCTTTTCAGGTTCTCAAGTTATTGATTGATTTGTAGACCCCAACTTTCACCCACTATTTCGCAACCTCCCAGAACTCAAACTAGACAAGTTATCATATCAATCGATAGCCCAATTGATAAACAATCTGCTTATCAACTCACCATCATCGAGATATTTCCCTCCGTGAAGATGGTCCCTGGAACATGGACCATCGTGTACCCACGTGCCACATTTTCCTTCTTGATCAGCGCCTTGCCTTCCTTGGAGCAGGTTACTGTAATAAATTGATAAAATGACTGATAAGGGGTCTTATCACTAACCCAGGAACTCCTTCTCGGTTTGCAAATCGAGAGCCCACGGGCGGTTGACAGTCAGATAGATTTTGTAGGTGATGGCTCCATTGGGGCCACGGAAACTTGGCTCAGCGTCTTCCGGAAGCGACGGGGTAAATGAGAAGTAGTAGCAGTGTTTTCCAGCTGGGAAAGTGTTCTGAATAGTGATAAGACTGATAAGAGTGATCAGAAACTAAAAACCAACCTCTCCATCAGTGGACTTCCACAGATATCTGCCATTCGACACGATTCTCTTCGTATGGTAGGTATGAACTCGAGCTTCCCCAATCAGACTGATCTTGATAAATCTAGCTGATAATGGCTTATCAGTGATAAAGGAGACGGTTCCAGAAACGGTGTCGCCAGCGGAATAGGACTCGGAGTCGAAGGAAATACACGAGGAGTGCAGGGAGAAGGGCATTCTTCGGTGAATTGGAATGAACGAATGAGTGATGGGTCTGGGGACCTCTATGGACTGGGCGGGGACTGTTTGTTGAGTTGTGTCATTGTTTGATTAATTGGGGGTGGTAATGGAGAGATTGGGGTCCTGCTGTGAGTGGGAGATGAGATTAGGGGGGCTATGGGAATGTGCAGGACTGGTGGTCTCATAACTTGAACAGTTGGAAAGATGGGAAAAAGTGATCAACTGATAAAATGATGGAGAGGTGATAAGCTATCGATTGGTATTTTTACTTGCCTATTTTGCGTTGCTGGGCATTACGAAATAGTGGTTTGAAGATAGGGTAGTGGCGCGGCCTCCTGAAACTTGGGAGTTAGGAATCAGCTGATATCTCGGGAACCTTCATAGCTGGAAAAAAGTTGTCAACTGCAAAAATGATCAGGAGACAATAAGCTATCGATTCGTTTTTTCACTTGTCACCTTTGAGTTATTGGTCACTGAGAAATAGTGAGTTGAAGTTAGGGTAGTGGCGCGGCGCCCATAGAGCCTAGAAAATGAGTGATAACTTGATAAGCTTGATAGCTGGCAAAAAGTTGTCAACTGATGAAATGATAAGGAGGTGATAAGCTATCGAATAGTACTATCACTTGCATATTTTGAGTTACTGGTCATTGCGAAATAGCGCGACAAAGTCCGGGTAGTGGCGCGGCCTCCTGAAACTTGGAAGTTAGGAATCAATCGATAACTACAGAACCTGAAGAGATAGAAAAAAGTTGTCAACTGATAAATTGTTCCTTATTATATCAGCTATCGATTGGTACCCTTACTAGTCTATTTTGAACTTTTGGTCATTGCGAGATAACGCGTCAAAGTTGGGGTGCGGCACCACGTCTTGGGTCTTGGCGCCCAGAAATCAATCAATAACTCCAGAACCTGAACAGATAGAAAAAAGTTGTCAACTGATAAAATATTCCTAATCACATCAGCTATCGATTTCTACTTTTACTTGTTCAATTTCATCAAGAATTGCTTGAGAAAACTCATGTCAAAGATGAAGCTCTTCCAAACTGCTAGTTTACTTGCCCATTTCCCAACCTGTACCCCCGGGACCCTAATCTCGCCAACCACTTATCCCATCTGTCCATCACTCTCTCATCGCCATTACCACTCCTCATCCATCATCGTAATCTCCAAATTACAGGGGGCCCGCTGTGATCCTCTCACCTGTTCCTTTTGGGCCCAGCAGGCTCTTGTCCATATTTTTTATTGTCCAATTTTCCACTCGAGACCCTATTCTCATAAACTTGAAGGTTATACAACCTACCGTACCCTTTTCCACTCAAGACCCATAATGCTTTCAACATGCCGAAAACATCTCGAAAAAATGCCATGTTCCGTAAAATTCAATTTTTCAAACCCCTCGAAAACCTATTCCCCTGAAGATACGGTTCTCGGAAATATCACTCTTATCACTGATACGCCCTTATCAGCAAGATCAGTCAAGATATCTTGGAAAGGAATTGCTCATGTGGAGAAAGTGGAACCTTCCAGAAAAATCTTGGGAAGAAAGCATTTGGCTTGGGAGTCTGCTGATAACAAGGTGAGGTTCTTATCAGCTGATAAGCTTATCAGTATCAGTTTCAGAATGTCATGCCACCTGGAACACACATTTTCCCATTTTCTTTCAAGATTCCAGAAGATGCGGAGCCAAGTTTTAGTGGGGATTTTGGAAAAATCGAGTATAAAATGAAAGTTGAGATTGATAGGCCACATTGGGTCAATTCCAGGGCTGAAGAGGAGTTTTTCGGTAAATTATGGGTATAGTAACCCAAAAATTTGAATTTTACAGTGACAAATTACAAAAATGGTCGGCGGATGGTGTCGGAAGATCAGGTGAATGTGAAGTTTCAACAGTGGGAGAGGTCTGGAGGATGGAGATGGCGGGATGGAGACGGACATGTTGAAATGACAGTGAGTTATCAACTGATAACAGATTCCTTATCAAATTAGCTATCGATTGATATAATTACTTGCCTTTTTTGAGTTCTGGGGTGTTGCGAAATGGAGGGTCAAAGTTGGGGTAGTGGCGCCCAGAAATCAATCGATAACTCGGGAAGCTGAAGAGATAGAAAAAAGTTATCAACTGATAAAATGTTCCTTTTCTTATCAGCAATTGATTAAAGGAATACTCCACCCTATTTCAAAGTTTGGCTGATTATCACAAAAACTGATTCATTTTGCCTTTCTAATCCCCATTTCATCGTTTGTTTGGCGAAAAACGCTTTAGTTTCGGCAAAAATCATGTTTTTGTGCGACGAAAATTCAAATTTGAACTGCGCGGGCTTTCTGGTGCAGCACCAAAAAGCGCGCGAAAACGCCCCGCGTTTGAAAATGTTTCGCGTTTCTGGCTACGTGGCAAGCGCTGGCACACAAAATCGGCTGAAAACACATAAAAACTGTATTTTATGATGTAATTCAGCACCTGACACTCAAAAATCATGTGAAACGTGGATTTTTGAAAATTTACGTCAAATTGGCGCGAAAATTTTGAAATTCAAATTTGAATTTCAAAAGCACATGGTATGGCTATTTTTCAATTTTGGGTGAAACCGAGATAGGAGTATACTAAATCGAGTATGGCGAATTTTTTAGAACCAAAATCTCAGATTCGAAAATTTGGGTGGAGTATTCCTTTAATATAATTACTTGCCTATTTTGAATTTTCGGTCATTGCGAAATAACGCGACAAAGTTAGGGTAGTGGCGCGGCGCCCCTGAAGCCTAGAAGTTAGAAATCAATCAATAACTCCAGAACCTGAAGAGATAGAAAAAAGTTATCAATTGATAAAAAGTTTCTTTTCTTATCAGCTATCGATTGATATAATTACTTGCCTATTTTGAAATTTTGGATGTTGCGAAATAGTGGGTTAAAGTTGGGGTAGTGGCGCCCAGAAATCAATCAATATCTCGGGAACCTAAAGAGATAGAAAAAAGTTGTCAACTGATCAAATGTTCCTTATCATATCAGCTATCGATTGATACTCTTACTTGCCTATTTTGCTCTGATAAGACTGCAGATAATGAAGGTCAAAGTTTTTCAATCAGTATCTCGAGATCCCGAATAGCTAGGTCAACTGATAACTCCTTATCACCTTATCAATTTCCAGATCACCATGAAAAAACTCTCCTTCTTCCCGGGAGACCCAGTCGTCGCCAAAGTCGTAATCGACAACTCCTCCACCAAAATCATCAGTGGCCTGACCTACCGCCTCAATCGGACCATCTACTACAACAAAACCCCCTGGAACATCCTCCCCGTCACCGGAATCCCTTATCACAAATCTCACAAAGAACAGCGGACAATGATAAGCAACTTCCAGCTGATATGCATCCCTCCATCCAAAAAACGCGAGTTCCACGTGGTTTTTACGGTTCCTCCCGCTATCCAGCCGATTTTTGAGTCACCAATGATATCGATTGATTATCAGTTGGTTATCGGGTGTGGAAGTGGAGGTAATCGGTGTGATCACTATGATGTCAATGTTGACATTGCTATCAGAAACCCGAATAAGACGATTTGAAGACTATTTTAATAAAGCTCTCTTATCTCTTGAACCTTGATAGGTGATAAAAAGTTGTCAACTGATAAAATGTTCCTTTTCTTATCAGCTATCCATTGATATAATTACTTGCCTATTTTGAGTTCTTGGTTATTGCGAAATAGCGTGTCAAAGTTAGGGTAGTGGCGCGACGCCGATGAAAAAAATGAAACTTGGAAATCAATCGATAACTCCGGAACCTGAAGAGATTGAAAAAAGTTGTCAACTGATAAAGTATTTCTTTTTTATCAGCTATCAGCTATCAATCGATATAATTACTTGCATGTTTTGAGTTTCTGGTTATTGCGAAATAGTGCGGCAAAGTTAGAGCATTGGCGCGGCGCCCCTGAAACCTGGGGTACAGAAATCAATCAATAACTCTGGAACCTGAAGAGATAGGACAATGTTGTGAACTGATGAAATGTTTCTTTTCTTATCAGCTATCGATTGATATAATTACTTGCTCATTTTGAGTTTCTGGTCACTGCGAAATAGCGTGTCAAAGTTGAGACTGTGGCGCGACGCCCCTGAAACCTAGAGGTCAGAAATCAACTGACAACTCCACAACCAAAAAAGATACGGAAAAGTTGTCAACTGATAAAATGTTCCTTTTCTTATCAGCTATTGATTTCTCTTACTTGTCCATTTTTATTAAAAATTGATTGAGAAAACTCATGTCAAAGTTGAAGCTCTTCCAAACCGGTATGTTAGCTTGCCATTTCATTCCATTTTTCCTGCGTCTCTTATTTTTCCTAAATCTCCCAATCGACTCATTGTCAACCCAAATATCGATTTTCTATTCAAAAAATAACCAATCTAAAACCACTGCGTCGCACCTATTGTCTAATCTATTCCTCGCGTCTATCACCACCTAGTCAAACGCCTTCTGAATCCTCTCGTGACCCCATCGTCAGTCCTCTCTCTTCTTCATTCGAGACCCATTTCCTCTCATTTCCCCCCGATTTCCCCCAAAAAATGCCGTTTCTCCTCGACAAATCCTGTATTTCTCTCGAAAAACACCCAAAACCCTACTATTCCCCGGGTGATACCGTCTCTGGAAAAGTGTCTCTTATCACTGATAAGCCCTTATCAGTGAGATTTATCAAGATCTCCTGGGCTGGTGAGATGACCACAAGTCTGCCAGAGCTTTCGGAGCCGCACACCAAGACGTTCTTTGCGAGATCCAAAGTGGTTTGGCAGTCACAGGATGGAATGGTTAGTTGTTTGTTATCAATGGCTTATCAGTTATCATTATCACTTTCAGAACGTTCTCCCGATTGGAAAACACGTGTTTTCCTTTTCTTTTAAGCTTCCAGAAGACTGTGAGCCAAGCTTCTACGGAGCATTTGGAGCCATTCACTACAGTATCCGAGTCGAAGTGAACCGGCCGTGGATCAAGAGGGATTTGGCTGTTGATAAGACGATTTTTGGTGGGTTTTATTATCAGTTATCAGTTCTCTTATCACGCAATCACTTACAGTAACCCGTCAGTACAACGTCAAGGAGAAAGCTGCGGATATGTTTCTGGGAGCTCGATTCGGGAACCATCGAGTCGCTGGCACCATTTTCAAGGATGGACAGTTTAGTATGAAGGTGAGAAATCAGCTGATAACTTGGGAGGGATTAGAGATAGGGGAAAGTGGTCAACTGATAAAATGATAAGGAGGTGATAAGCTATCGATTGATATAATTACTTGTCTATTTTGAGTTCTGGAGTGTTGCTAAATAGTGGGTTAAAGTTAGGGTAGTGGCGCGGCACCCTTGGGATTAGAAATCGATCAATAACTCCAGAATCTAAAGAGATAGGACAAAGTTGTCAACTGATAAAAGGATCCTCATTTTATCAGCTTTCGATTGCTACCCTGACATGCCCATTTTGAAGTGATAAGACCACCAGGTCAAAGTTGGAAATTAGAAATTAGAAATTAATCAATAAATCGCTTCTCCTGATAGCTATCAAAAATCGGTCAACTGATAAAATAATCGTTATCACATTTCCCATCACCTTATCACAATTTCAGATCTCACTGCCAACCCGTGCCTTCACCCCCGGAGAAACAATCTTCGCTACCGTCTCCATCGACAACGCCTCCTCGAAACCGATCCGATCCATCCAAGCCCAACTCATCCAACAATCCCACTATCATCACCGTCCCACCCATGCCTGCGGGATTTCGGAGTGTCGTTCGTGTCCACTAGACTCGAAAAACCGTGCGGAAGCTGAAAAAGTGCTTCAATCGGTGGATTTTGGCTATGAAATCGCTCCGTTTAGCCGAAAGAGCTTCAATGTCAAAATCGACGTTCCCGTGAATATCACTCCGATTTTCGAGAATTCCATGATATCGATTGGTTATTTATTGAGCTTCAAGGCTAAAAATGGGTCTTTGAGTGGGAACAAGTTGGAGTGCAATGCGAGAATCGCGATCGGGAGCCGGGTGGAAAAGCCCAAGATTCAGGCACCACCACCACCGTATCAGAAGGAATGGACCAAGTTTGAGTGATTGATAAGATGACTGACAAGATGAACGATAAGTTAAAATGACTGATAATTATTGATTTTAATGAGATTGGACAAATACTGAATGTTGAAGAATAAATTATGATTTTCTTAAGAGAGACTATTCGTAAATGGTCGATAAGCCAATTCACCGGAGCCGAAAGTATTTTTGATTGGTCTGATATTTTGCACAG
>LR539131.1:453159-503687 GCA_900536315.3 Caenorhabditis becei
ATCAGTCCAATCAAAAATACTTTCGGCTCCGGTGAATTGGCCCAATGGCCATTGTTGACTAATTACAAATAGTCTCTCTTAAATTGTCAAGTTTGAACCGTTACATTCAAAACAGGCTTCATCTTTGACATGAGCTTTCACAATCAGTTTTTGATGAAATTGAACAAGTAAGAGTAGCAATCGATAGCTGATAAGATGAGGAACATTTTATCAGTTGACAACTTTTTTCTATCTCTTCAAGTTTTGGAGTTATCGATTGATTTGTAACCACCGAGCTTTAGGGGGCACAGCGCCGCTACCCAAACTTTGACACGTTATTTCGCAATAACCAGTTATTCAAAATAGACAAGTAAGTATATCAATCGATAATGAATTTGATAAGGAATATTTTATCAGTTAATCACTTCCATCTACCTCTTCAGGTTCTAGAGTTATCAGTTGATTTCTGACCCCCAGGTTTTAGGGGCGCCGCGCCACTACCCAAACTTTACCGCGCTATTTCGCAACAACCAAAAACTCAAAATAGACAAGTAATTATATCAATCGATAGCTGATAAGAAAAGGAACATTTTATCAGTTGACAACTTCTCGCTATCTATCAAGCTTATCAAGTTATCAATCAATCAGTACGAGCTTCAAAAATCCCGCTCCCGAGTTTCCCATTTTCAGCACATTCCCCAGCCAAAAACAATTTTTTCCCAATTTTCCTGTTTTTTTTTCCAGCGAAAAGCTGAAAATTGCAAAATTTAATGTGTGCCGCCCCTTCTTCTTGTTTTCCGGCCCTTCGTCGTTTTCCTTTTTCATTTGATTATCCCCCTTTTTCTCTTTTCCCCCATATCTCTTGGCTTTTGGCCAAAAAGCACAAAATGAAGCTTTTTTGGGAAGAATTTCTCCTTTTTTTCGTGTTTTTTGGTGGTTTTCTTTTTTCTGAAATTGAAACCGGTTTTGGATTCGAATTTCTAGAGGGAGGGGGAGATGTACTTCCGGCTTTGTTAGAGGAGATGTTTGAGAATAAAAGTGTTCAAAATTTTTTGGAGAAAAAGGAAATTAAAAATTGCTAAAAATTGGTTCAATTTTTTAAAAAAATTGAAATTTCGAAAAAATTAGAATTCGAAAAAAAAAATTAAAAATTGGAAAAAAAAATTTTTAATTAAAAAAAATTTTTTTTAATTCATAATTTGTTTGAAAATAATTATTGGATTTGTGAAATTTTTTTTGAAAAATTCAGAAAAAAATTAAAAACAAAAAATAGTTGAAACAAATTTTTTTTCTGAAATTTTAATTTTTGAATAATTTTTTTCAGAATTTTCAGTTTTCAGACCTTTTTCATAATTTTTTTACATTTTAGCAATGTGTCTTCAAATTATAAATTTTTAAAAAATTTCTGAAATTCGCAAGACATTTTTCAAAAATTTCAAAAAAAAATTTTTTCAAAAAAATTTTTTTTCTGAAATTCTATTTTTTCAACTTTCCCATTTTTCCTATTTTTCCATTTTTTCCCAATTTCCCTTATTTTTGGACATTTTTTTTGAATTTTTTTCCCCATCTAAAAATAAATTTTTTGATAATTTCCTTTTCCAAACTCATCCCATTTCCAATTCAGGACAAATTTTATGCACCTACATAAACATGTCAAAAATGATGAATTTCTTCATTTTTCTGGTCAAAATTCATGGAAAAACATGTAAAAAGTTCAGAAAACACGAGTCCCGACCAGTTTTCGACTAGCGGGATTTCGGAGCATCGTACTGAAATCGGAATCGTAGCGGGATTTCGGAGCATCGTACTGAAATGTGAATTTTGGCCTTTTCCCCTCAAACGACACTCCGAAATCCCGTTTTTTCTCTAGTTTTTCAAGTTTTTCCCCCATCTTCTCAAAAACCAATTCGTTTTCCACTCAAATGACTCGAAACCCCTAACCTAATTAGTCAGGTGCTGCTTATGCTCACTGAACTTATTAGAGAAATTTAATTAAATTTTTCCAGTTCCCTAGGCAAGAAAACTTGTCATTTGTCATGTTTCTCACATGTTTTTTGACCTAAACATTAAAAAAAAATTTTTTCAGCTAAAAATCCCAAAAAATGGCTCAATGTCTCGTCGAATTCGACAAAACTCCATGTGTTTATTCGCCGGGCGAAAAATTGGCTGGAAGTGTGAAAATCGATATTCCGGATGGGGAATTCAAGGCTCGGAAAGTCAAATTGGAGATGATCGGCAAGGCGTATACTTATTGGGAGGGAAATGTCAAGAATAACACGAAAATCAAGTGGGTCAAGTGGGAAAAAGGGGTTGGCGCTTTTCTAGTGCCTTGGTGCACTTTTGGTGCATCGAGAAAAGCGCCAACAAGCATTGGCGCACTCTTGGCGCGTCGAGAAATGCACCAATCAAGCTTGACGCATTCTCAGTGCCTTGGCGCACTTTTGGTGCATCGAGGAATGTGTTCCAGCCAAGCTTGACGCATTCTCAGTGCGTCAAGAAAGGCGCCTACCAAGTTTGACGCAATCTTAGGGCGGAAACGCGTCAACAAGCTTTGGCGCATCTTCAGTGCCTTGGCGCACTTTTGGTGCATCGAGAAGGGCGCAAACTAAGCTTGACGCACTCTTGGCGCATTGAGAAATGCACCATCAAGCCTTGACGCATTCTCACAATCAGTGCATCGAGAAAAGCGCCAACAAGCGCTGGCGCATTTTCAGTGCCTTGACGCACTCTTGGTGCATCGAGAAATGCGCCAACCAGCCTTGACGCATTCTCAGTGCGTCCAGAAATGCGCCAACAACCCGTATTTTTTCAGAAACGGAGATATCGCTCGTGTCCGTCACAATTGTGCAGATCACAAGGGCAAAATTGTGTATTGCCGGTTTGAGACAGTGGCCTGGAAGGGTGATGGGAATAAGGTGAGTTTGGGCCGAAAAAGCCGGGATTTAGGCTTTTTGGGCTTCTCAGGCTGGTAATTTAGGCTTTTCAGGCCAATAGGCTCATTTTTTCCCCATTACCCTCCATTTTTCCCGTATTCCAGAACGAAATGCCCTCTGGTCAACATGTTTTTCCGTTCTCATTTCAATTACCACACTGGGCACCGCCCAGTTTTGAAGGTTAGTAAGAGGGGGCACGGAAAGTGCGTCAAGGGGGTTTATGAGTTAGCTGACGCAATTTTCGAAGGGCACGAGAAGTGCGTCAAGGGCGAGTTGGGTACTGGGAAGGGTCAGGAAGCAAGAAATGCGCAAGGTCACTAGGACAGCGCCAGGCCGAGAAATGCGCCAGGGATCGTGGAATGCGCCAGGTAACCGTAATTGCGCCAAGGATCGAGGAAGGCGTCAGTCGTTTCAAAATGTGTCAAGAGCACTACCAAAGCGCCAGGTATCCAGAAATGCGTCAGGGCACTGGAAAAGCCCCAAGGGACCAAAAATCCGCCAGGGCACCAAAATTGCGCCAAGGCACCAAAAATGCGTCAGGGCACTGAAAATGCGTCAGGGCACTGAAAATGCGTCAGGGCACTGGAAAAACGCCAAGGATCCAAAATTGCGCCAGGGATCCAAAAATGCGCCCTTACACCAAAATCGCGCCAACAACCCTCTTCCAGGAGACCTTGGTTTCATCCGTTATTTTATCAAAATTGAAATCGACCGCCCATGGAAGTTCGACGACAAGTTCATCACCTGCTTCACAGTCCTCCCGAAAATCGATTTGTCCTTGATTCCAAATGCTCAATTACCAACTCGAAAACACATTTGCGAGGAGGCGGGTCCTGTTTTATGGAGAAGGGGAAATGTCAAAATGGAGGTGATTTTTGGAATTTTTTTGGCGGCAAAAAAATAATTTAAATTTTTTTTGAAGATTGGACTGTCAAAACAAGGCTATGTATGCGGAGAAGTTATTCCGATTCATATAAAAATCGATAATAAAACTTCGAGGAAATTCAAGCAGGTAAGCGTCAAAAAATTGACGATTTTGAAAATTTCACGTAGCGGGATTTCGGAGCATCGTACTGGAATTGATGAATTTTCATTTTTTCAGGTTTTCAAATCAAAATTTGCTTGAAATTTATGAAAAATTTTCAAAAAACTGCAAAAATTTAAATTTGGAGCCAAATTTGGTGCTCCTCACTAAACACCGACCCGTCAAATTTCAGCGGAATTTCGGAGCATCGTACTGAAAAATTTTAATTTTTTTTCTATTTTCCAGTAACTTTTCGAAGTTTCAGTCAATTCAAATTTCCAGTACGACACTCCAAAATCCCTCTAAAAAATTAGTACGATGCTCCGAAATTCCGCTGAAATTCTATGGGTCGGTGTTTAGTGAGGAGGTCAAATTTTGGCGCCAAACTCAAATTTTCTGGTTTTTTTGGATGTTTTTTATGGATTACAAGTGAATTTTGATTTGAAAACCTGCAAAAAATGAAAAACCATCAATTCCAGTACGATGCTCCGAAATTTTTGGCGCCAAATTCAAAATTTCACGAATTTTTCTTCCAGATTGGCCTAAAACTGGTCCAACGTGTGACCTATACGGGTTTCCGTGACGGATTTGTCAATTCTCAATCCCACCCTTGTATTGGTAACGAAAAAGAGAAAATAACGTATGCGACCAGGTTGAATGCGCAAATTCGAGTCGAAGAGCGCAAGATTTTGGAGGATTTCGTGGTGGGACCCAAAAGATTCAAAATTTTGTTGAATAAGGCTTTCAGGACATTCAAATCGATAAAAATTGCAAATTGGAGATTGATAAGTACTTATCACTGCCTCCCTTATCACCATCCACCAAAACTTGTGAAATCATCGACGTCGAGTATTTTCTCAAAGTGAAAATGTCCACTTTGGGCAGTTTTTCGACATCCGTCAAGTTGGAGCTGCCTTTTATCATTGGAACAACTCCAATTGATAAGGGTAGGTGAGAAGTGGCTGAAAATTCACTGAAAATCAAAAAAACCATTAAAAATGACAGTTTTTCAAATTTTGACCTAGCGGGATTTCGGAGCATCGTACTGGAATTGATGGATTTTTGTTTTTCAGGTTTTCAGGTTTTGAATTTCATGAAAAACTTTCAAAAACCTGAAAAATTTGAGTTTGGCCCCAAAATTTGATCTCCCCACTAAACACCGACCCATAGAATTTCAGCGGAATTTTGGAGCATCGTATTAGTTTTTTAAAGGGATTTCGGAGTGTCGTACTGGAAATTAAAATTGGCTGAAACTTCAGAAAGTTACTGGAAACAGAAAAAATTGAAATTTTCCAGTACGATGCTCCGAAATTCCGCTGAAATTCTACGGGTCGTTGTTTAGTGGGAAGCTCAAATTTTGGCGCCAAACTCAAATTTTTTCGTTTTTTTTTCAGAAATCCCATTTTCTTACAAAAAATCAATATTCGGCTATGGAGCGACTATTCTAAAAAATCGAGATGTTCAGGTAAAAAATTCAAAAATTTCCAAAAAAAAAAAAAATTATTTTTCAGAAATTCGCCCCTCTCTACCCAGTTTACAAGTTCAAATGATAAAGATGATGATAAGGAAGATAAGAGAAAAAAATCGATAATTCTGTGATAATTTTTAAGATGAATAAACTTATTTTTCAAAAACTAAAAAAAAATAAAAAAAATTTTTAATTTTTAAAAAATCAGAAAAAATTCAGAAAAATCAGAAAATGTACTACAATGCTCCAAAATTCCACTCATTTTTTTATAAATTTATTTTGGCGCCAAAATCAAATTTTCAAAAAAAAATTTTTTTTCAATTTTTTTCAATTCAAAAAATTCCAAAAAATCACGACAAATTGGTTTTATTATTAGCAGCACTCCATCGGTTCGTCACAAATTTTGCAGCTTTCCCATGTACAAATCCACTTGTCTGCTTCTCCAAATCAAAAATTCGATTTGGAATTTTGGGTAACCGGTCTTGTTCCATGTTCCTACTCAAGCAATCAACGGCTAAATCTGAAAAAAAAACCCCAAAAAAATTAGGTCAGTACGATGCTCCGAAATCCCGCCTACCGTATCTGGTAGCTGCTGTTGGATTCGAAAGCGATACTTTTAGTGGGAAAAGGTCTAGAATTGAAGATTCCAAGTCATCGATACCGATTTTTGTCATTCCGATTACTGTAGCCGAGGTGGCAGAGATATCGGTGAGAAATGTGCGAAGGAGCATCTGGGAATTCAAAAATTGCTCAAAAACCAGGAAAAACCGTCAAAAATTGATGATTTTGAAGTTTTGATCTAGCGGGATTTCGGAGCATCGTACTGGAATTGATGGATTTTTATTTTTTGCAGGTTTTTGAATCAAAATTTGCTTGAAATTCATGAAAACTTCCGAAAAACTAGAAAAATTGAGTTTGGCGCCAAAATTTGAGCTCCTCACTAAACACCGACCCATAGAATTTCAGCGAAATTTCGGAGCATCGTACTGGAAATTTTTTCAATTTTTTCTGTTTTCCAGTAACTTTTAGGATTCTCAGCCAATTCCAATTTCCAGTACGACACTCCGAAATCCCTCTAAAAATTAGTACGATGCTCCGAAATTCCGCTGAAATTCTACTGCTTGCTGTTTAGCGGAGAGCTCATTTTTTGGCGCCGAACTTAATTTTTTCAGTTTTTTGAGGGTTTTACATGAATCCCAAGCAAAGTTCAATTCGGAAACCTGAAAAAATTAAAATCCAAGGATTCCAGTACGATGCTCCGAAATCCCGCTAGGTCAAAATCTTAAAAATCGGTCGTATTTGACCGTTTTTTCCCAGATTTTCTTGATTTTTTGAGTGTTATCTTCAATTTTCCATACGACACTCCAAAATCCCACCTGCCGATGCGTCATTCCTTTATGCTTCGGATCCTTCTTCAAAACATCAATCCTATCAATACTAATCAATAATCTTCGCTCCTGTCTAGCCAATTTCTTGATTACCGTGTAGATCCTTCGTTTTCCCATATTCACCACATTTTTTGACACGTGGACATGCGTGACGTGGCAGTTACGTGCAATTCCACGTGTCCAGGCGGTTTTCCCCGAATCCTGAGGTCCAGAGATCAGCAGCCAGAGGGGTCGGGACTTTTGTGATTTCCACGTGGCAAGTGATAAGGGAAGGCATACGGTAAGTGATAAGAATGTCTTCAAGTCAAATTTGAATTGCCGCTGTTCCACGTGGCATTGCTCTTTTTGAGAAATGAGCTCTTCGAGGGTTACGGTAGCCAGTGGTGAGACGATGCCTCGGAAACAAGCGTCTCGGAATACGGTATCCGATGGAATTATCGATTTTTGCTGTTTTAGCGGGTACGGTAGATCACCAAGAGCTAGGAAAAAGTTTGACTTGAGATTTTCTAAAACTGGGTCAATTTGGAGGGGAAGGTCATCGACTTGATGGATTTTCTCGTGGTTTTGGGTTTTTTGCCGGTCGGCCATTCGGATTCGGATATAGGATTCTGGAGTCATATTCAGAATGTTTAGTTCGGTTTGGCGCATCTCTCGGACCATTTTTCGAGCGAAATAGCCACGGGTTCGCTGGAAAAAAAATTTGAAAAAAAGTGAAATTTTTTTTTGGGATTTTTTTCCAAAATTTTTTTTCAGAAGACGTGGGTCATTTGAATGTTATCTAATAGTTTTTTTTTTCAAATTTTGAGTTTTTTAGTCCAAGAACGGGCTCAAAAGGTCTATTTTGAGAAAAGTTAGGAATCCTGAAGTTTAGGGGTGCATGGGTTACTGTAACTTGATTTTATTGGTTTTATTGATTTTTCCTCATTTTTTCTCGATTTCCTCATTTTCCCGGGTTACTGTACCGCCTGAATCCTAATCGCCGCCTGTGTCGCATCAATTTCCGCTTTCTGACCGTGAAGCTCGGCTGCTCGCTCCCGAACGAATCGGACATAGTTGCGGCGGGATATTGCTTGGTATTCTGGAAGGAAATCATTGACAATGATCGAAAATTGATGAAATCTACTGAAAATGGAGGAAAACCCAGGAAAAATCAGCAGAAACCGAGAAAAACAGTGGAAAACATTCAATTTTGAAAGTTTGACCCAGCGGGATTTCGGAGCATCGTACTGGAATTCATGGATTTATACTTTTTTCAGGTTTTCGAATCAAGATTTGCTAGAAATTCATGATAAACTTTTAAAAAACGGAACAATTTGAATTTGGCGCCAAAATTTGAGCTCCTCACTAAACACCGATCCATAGAATTTCAGCGGAATTTCGGAGCATCGTACTAAAAAATTAAAATTTTTTCCTGTTTTCCAGTAACTTTTCAAATTTCCAACCTATTCCAAGTCCCAGTACTTCCAGTACGACACTCCGAAATCCCTCTAAAAATTAGTACGATGCTCCGAAATTCCGCTGAAATTCAACGGGTCGCTGTTTAGTGGGGGCTCAAATTTTGGCGCCAAACTCAAATTTTCCAGTTTTTGGTAGTTTTTCAATGAATTTCAAGCAATTTTTGATTCAAAAACCTAAAATTAATCGATTCCAGTACGATGCTCCGAAATCTCGCTTTCTCAACCCACTTCTTTCCAATTTCTGTATTATCAGCACGGCATCTTCAATTGATAACAACCTTGTCTCCTGATCCGCTTCATGATCCTCAAAATCGATATCAAAATCGGTTTGTGTCTTCAGAAACGACTCCCTAAAGTGTTTTTGCTCCTGACACGCTTTTTTGACCTCCACGTGGTGCTGATAACGTGTACGTGCCACGTCACTGACCACTCTCCACGTGGCACATATTTCAATGTCTTTTTGGGTGAGATGGTGAGAAATGTGAAGGTCTTCGAAGGATTCGAGGAATTGGGGGGATTTTGAGAGGGTTTCAAGGAAGAATTGGGAGAGAAGGTGGCCGGAGACTGGAAAAAAGGGGGAATTGGGAAAAATTTGAGAAAAATCTGGAAAAATGGGGAGTTTAGGAGAAAATTTATCAAAAAGTGAAATTTTTGAAAAAAATTAATTAAATTCTAAAAAATTGTAAATATTTGTGAAAATTTGATTTTTTTTTTGCTAGAAATGTTCGCTAAATTTCTAAAATTTATCCTATTTTATTAGATTTTTCAGGAATAAATTTTTTTTCATATTTTTTCAAAAAAAAAAATTTTTCCTAGAAATTCCTAAAAATAGTGATAATTTTTGCAAAATTTTGAAATTTTTTTTTTCAAATTTTGTAAAAATTCTAGAATGATGATTATTAAATTTCTGAAATGAATCTGTTTTTTTTCAGATTTTTCTGAAAATAAAAAATTTTGATTTTGAAATTTTTTGTACAAAATTTTTTTTTGGAAAATTCCAAATGTTTGATATTTTTTTGCAAACATGAGCATTTTTTTTTATTTGAAATTATTTTTAAATTCATCTGATAAAGAATTTGAAATTTTTGAAAAAAAAAATTTTTTTTCAACTTTTTCAACTTTTTTTTTCAAATTTCCCGCTTCAACTCACCCAACAAACACTTCAAATTAGTCTGTGATCCTTCAATTGAGCACATTTTATCAGCGATTTTAAAGAATCTTATCAATTTGAAATAAGTTTCCAAAATCAAATTTCGGCGAGCACTAGCGCGCAAGTTTCCGATTTGGCGGGTCTGAAAAAATTTTGAAAAAAAATTTTTTTCACAAAATTTTGAATTTTTTTGAATTTTTATAAATCTCAAAAAATCGATAAAAACAATAAAAAAAGATGAAAATCACCGCCGACACATTTTTTGATTTTTGTAAAATGTCCAATTTTTTCGAAATTGCCGTCATCAAATCCAATAATTCTTCTTTTGTCAAGTGGGTTGGAGGGTAAGAAGGCATTGGAAAAATTGAATAAAATTTAGGTATACTTTCAAATATTTGCTGGACGAAAATGTGCTGAACTGGAAAAAAATGGGAAAATTGGGTAAAATTTGGAAGAGAAAACCGGAAATAAGGAAATAGAGAGCTGTTTCCGGTAAGAAGAAGGCGTTATTTCGGAGTGTCGTACTGGAATTTTGAATATTTGAGATTTTGCGAATTCTAAAGGTTTTGAATTTCAAGATTCTTAGAATTCCAGGATTCTGAACTTCTAGACGTCAGCTCCAGTACCCTACGATGCTCCGAAATCCCGTTTTTTGAAAGTTTTTATTTTTCATCGATTTTTTTCTCCCTTTCAAAAAATTTTTCAGAATTTTTGTACAACTGCAAAATTGTTTTCTGTACCTTTTTCTGACCCAAAAAATTTATTTCAAAGTCCAAAAATTATTCTAGTAAGTTTTCTATCAGGTCAAACTTATAGCCCCCTGGAAATTCGCTCTACCGAACTTTTCATTTTTCACCGATTTTTTTCACCATTTCAAAAAATGTTTCAAGGTTTTTATTCAACTACAAAAATACTTCTGAGATATTCATTCAACATAAAAAATATATTTCAAAACTCTAAAAATTATTCTAGATGGCTTGTACCCAGGTCAAACTTTCTTGATCTTCAAGGAATTACGTATGAACGGTATTTTAAAAATTCCCAAAAAACTTCAAAATCATTGACATTTTTATTCATCCCGAAAATCAATCAATACATTAATAAGAGGCAATTCCTGGCTGACTGGCACACACCACCGACATCCTTCCATCCTTCCCGAAATTCTCCTGAATCTCCTTTTTCGTTCCACAATTCTTCACATCGACCCATCTCGGAATATCGTACCACACTTGTTTTTTCAGGAAAAGTGGACAATAAGCCTCATACAATTGCGAGGATGTAGGTCTCCTATAAAAAGTGTTTCAGTACGATGCTCCAAAATCCCGCCTTACTTCGGCACACTGTACAGCTCGAGTTCGGGGTGGAAAATAAGTTCAAACTTCATCAACGCTGGATCAGTGTTCATATCTCTGGTGGTGATAACCTGAAAATCTCCCTTATCACTTCTTTATCACTTATCACTGATAAAACCTTCTTCCTGTTATCATCATCATAATCACACAATCCCTCAACCTTTCCATTGACATTAGTGGTGTTACAGAGGACTGTGAGCATTCCATTGATAAGGATTCCATCTCCAACATGGGTTTGATCTGAAATCCCTTATCAGTGAGTCTTATCAGTAACCCTTATCACTGATAACCCACTCCACAACCATTCAGCTTCCGCATAAGTCTCTGCGTTAGAAAATCGGGTCCCGTAACCTTCCTTTTCACAAATTTCATCTGGAGTCAAGTTCTGAGAGCCTTTAGGGGCAGTGACGACCTAGTGATAAGCTGATAAGAATCCTTATCACTGATGACATACCTTGAGACAGATTCCACTCGTCATCTCATTATCAATAGTTGGTTCTCTTATGAAGAGTTTGTATCCTTCGGAGCATGAATAAAAGGCACTACCAACCAGGAAAAGAGAAGACAAAACTAGAAGTCGAAACATGATTTTTCAATGATTTTGGGGTTCTGAAGAGCGCTTTTATACATTACAAACTGTTGAAAAAAATATTCGGCGAAAATATATAAAAATCCGATAAAAGCGCCAAGTTTTTATGTTCCCGATTGTGTTGACACCAAGGTTTTAGAGATAGGTGATAAGCAGAGATAGGGGTACTTTAGGTATAGAAGCATATTTTAAGATCAAAAGAACGATGTTCTAAAATAGGTACAGTAACCCAGAATTCAGTACGACACTCCAGAATAACCATTCGATCAACAAGCTCAAATTTGGAGCGAACGGGATTTTTAGCATGGTACTGAACTTGATGGAAAGCTGCCAAAATATTTTTTCCAACTCTGAAATAAATTTTTTCCGTTAGACAAAGGTGTTATAAACAAGTTTGTAGTTGATCAAAATTGCTGAAAAATTTTTTGAAATGGTGAAAAAAATCGTCAAAAAATTATCAAAAAAAATGAAAGATGAATTTGTGTTATTTTGGAGCATCGTAGTGAACTTGATGGAAAACCGTCAAAATAATTTTTCATACTCTGAAATAAATTTTTTCCGTTAGATAAAGGTGTTATAAACAAGTTTGTAGTTGATCAAAATTGCTGAAAAATTTTTTGAAATGGTGAAAAAAATCGTCAAAAAATGGAGAAAAAAAATGAAAAATGAACTTGCGTTATTTCGGAGCATCGTACTAAACTTGATAGAAAACCACCAAAATAATTTTTCCAACTCTGAAATAAATTTTTTCCGTTAGATAAAAGTGTCATAAACAAGTTTGTAGTTGATCAAAATGACTGAAATTTTTTTTGAAGTGGTGAAAAAAATCGTCAAAATATAAAATTTGAAAAAAAATCGAAAATCAACTTGTGATCGACCCGTTATTTCGGAGTTTCGTACTGGGTTACTGTACCTATTTCAAAACATTGAAATTCTGATCTTGATCTATGATTTTTATAGCTACAGTACCCCTTTTATAACCTATCACTAACCCCAATCGGAAAAATAAAAAGTTGGCGCTTTTATCGGATTTTTATACATTTTCGCCGAAAACTTTTTCAACTCTTCGAAATGTATAAAACCGCTCTTCCAAACCCCAAAATCATTGAAAAATCATGTTTCGACTTCTAGTTTTGGCTTCTTTTTTCCTGATTGTCAGCGCCCGAGTTGGAGGTGTTTTCTATGAATGTTCCTATGGTTTCAAGTCTTTTGCAAGGGAGACCACAGAGAAAAACAAGGGAATGAGTCATATTTGTCTTGGAGTGAGTTTCTTATCAGTGATAAGAGATCTTATCAGTTTTAGGTGGTCACTCCGGAAGATGATGAAGAAAATCTGACTCCTGATCAGATTTGCGAAGGGCAAGATGCTCGGTTTGCGATCCCAGAGACTTATGCGGAAGCTGAGTGGTTGTGGAGTGGGTTATCAGTGATAAGGGTCACTGATGAGACACACTGATAACGGATTTCAGATAAAACCCATGTTGGAGATGGAATCCTTATCAATGGAATGCTCACAGTCCTCTGTAACACCACTAATGTCAATGGAAAGGTTGAGGGATTATGTGATTATGATGATGATAACAGGAAGAAGGTTTTATCAGTGATAAGGGATGAGGAAGTGCTAAGAAGGATTTTAGGTTATCACCACCAGAGATATGAACACTGATCCAGCTTTGATGAAGTTTGAACTTATTTTCCACCCCGAACTCGAGCTGTACAGTGTGCCAAAGTAAGGCGGGATTTCGGAGCATCGTACTAAAACAGTTTTTAAAGGAGGCCTACATCCTCGCAATTGTATGAGGCTTATTGTCCACTTTTCCTGAAAAAACAAGTGTGGTACGATATTCCGAGATGGGTCGATGTGAAGAATTGTGGAACGAAGAAGGAGATTCAGGAGAATTTCGGAAAGGATGGAAGGATGTCGGTGGTGTGTGCTAAGGAACCGTTTTTGGTGATGGAGTAATTATTGATTGTTGATAAAAGTGAAATTGATAAACTGTTGATCATGAATTCGTTTTTTTTACATGCGTTATTTTGGAGCATCGTACTGAACTTGGTAGAAAACCATCAAAATAATTTTTCGAACTCTGAAATAAATTTTTTCCGTTAGATAAAGGTGTTATGAACAAGTTTGTAGTAGATCAAAATCATTGAAAAATTTTTTGAAAAGGTGAAAAAAATTGTCAATAAATAAAAAATAAAAAAAAACATCTTTTGGTCCCCCCGTTATTTCGGAGTGTCGTACTGAACTTGATAGAAAACCATCAAAATAATTTTTCAAACTTCGAAATAAATTTTTTCCGTTAGATAAAGGTGCTCTAAACAATTTTGTAGTTGATCAAAATTACTGAACAAATTTTTGAAATGGTGAAAAAAATCAAGAAAAAATCAAAAAAAAAGGAAGAATGAGCTTTTGGGTGAAGCGTTATTCTGGAGTGTCGTACTGAATTCTGGGTTACTGTACCTGTTTCAAAACGTCGTACTTATGATCTTGATCTACGCCTTCATACCTACAGTACCCCTTTTTCCGTTTATCACCTATCACTAAAACCATTCGAAACCTGAACTCAAAACAAGCGGAAACATAAAAACTTGTCACTTTTTATGGCTTTTTCGGGTAGAAATGTATAAAACGGCTGTTCCGAACCCCCGAATCTATCAAAATACAATGTTTCGACTTCTGGTTTTGGCTTCTCTGTGCTGGATTACTGTAGCTGGATCCACGTGTCCGAAAGGCTTCAAGTTGTTCGAAAGGAACCCGACTGCCCGCAATAATCACACGAAACAATGGTGTCTGGGGGTGAGTCACTGATAAGTGATTACTGATAAGGAATCTATTATCAATTGTCTATTTCCAGGTCGTCTCCATCGATGCCGACCTTGGAGTCCGCGACTTGGCCCGTTCCCTGTGCGTCAGGTACAACAGCTCTTTGAGCATTCCAGAGAATTCGGTGGAAGCTGAATATCTGTGGAGTTAGTGATAAGAAGATCATTTGATTGATAAGATCCGAATCATCGAATTCCAGGCAAAAATCACACCGGATTCGGTATCGCAATGGACGGAGAAGTCACTCCAAAGTGCAAGAACTTCTGGTCCAAGAAACCGTCGTTGTTCTTGTTCAAAGAGACCAATGGATCGTGTCATATCGAAAAAGACATGTTTGGATTTGAAGACTCCAACTCTGATCCAGCGTTCATAAAATTCTTATTCAACAACATTATTCCAGGACGAATGGAATCATATTCTTCAGATGTCAACACAGAGTAAGTTTTTCAGAAAAAGTTTGACTTGATAGAAAACCATGTAAAATAATTTTTTTGACCATTCAAATAAATTTTTTGTGCTAGATAAAAATGTTAAAACCAATTTTGTAGTTGAACAAAACTACTGAAAAAATTTTTGAAACGACGAAAAAAATGAATGAAAAATGAAAAGTTCGGTTTAGCGCATTTGGAAGGGACTATGAGTTTGACTTGATAGAAAACCGTCTAGAATAATTCTTCGGACATTCAAATAAATTTTGTGTGTTAGAAAAAGGTATAAACATCAATTTTGTAATTAATCAAAATTACTGAAAAATTTTTTGAAACGACAAAAAAAACGTTGAAAAATGAAACGTTTGGTAGAGCGCATTTGCAAGCGGCTATAGTTTGACTTGATAGAAAACTTCCAAGAATAATTTTTAGGACTTTGAAATAAATTTTTTCTATTAGAAAAAAGTATCAAATACATTATTGTAGTTGTAAAAAATTACTGAAAAATTTTATGAAATGGCGAAAAAAATCGATGAAAAATAAAAAGAAAAAACATTCACAAATACTCTTGTTTTTCCAGTGAAATCTACATGTTCGCCTCGTGTGCCGTGCTCAAAAAAATAACAAACTTTTATCCCGTCGAGAATCCGTCTACCAATAAGACAGAATATGTCGAGTGGACAACTTATGGAGAAACCGCATACTGTATGGGAGATCACTTTGATACTTCCATTTGGGCCAAAAAAGATAATATCACTTCAGTGGTTTGTGGAAGACACCCATTGTGATAAAAAGATCAGAATACAATATCATTTATCAGTCATAAAAATCGATGATGCGCTAGCCCATTTTCGACTTGGGTCCACGGCTGCTGACTAAAATACTTCTCGTCGATGCGTTCCTCGATGTTCCACGTGCCCTGACCGTCACTTCACGTGTCGCCGGCTTCAGAATCTCAAAAGAGACGACGAGTCGTTCGTCGACAATCATAACTCCCGCATTGTTGTCAAACTCTCCACAGTACTTGGGAGCCGAGAAAACTGTCACGAGACGTTTGCCGGCAAAGAACTCGTAGCCGTCTTGGACCACCTGAAAAATTGGTCATGGTCTCAGAAATTTGTTTTTGAAAAACTTAGAACAGTTGACCTAATTTTCAAAAAAAACTGAAAATGAAAATTTTTGGGAAAAAAACAAAAAAATCTGGAGATTTCTCAAAAAATTTTTTGAAATAAAAAAAAACTTTTTGAAAATTTTAAAATTTCGATAATTTTGTAAGAATATTTTCTAGTAATTTATACATTTTTCAAGAGATTGTTAAAAAAAAATGTCTGAAATTTTTTAAAAATTGAAAACAAAAATTTTCATAAAAATGTTTTTTTTTTGAAAATTTTCAAATTTTCGATATTTTTTTCAAATATTTTCTAGAAAATCAGTACATTTCTGAAAATATGATCTGAATTTTTACCAAATTTTTCAAGATTTTCGTTCCAAAAAAAAATTTTGAAAATTAAAAAAAATGTTCATAAAATTTTTTTCTGATAATTTCCATATTTCGATGATTAAAAAAATATTTTAAAGAAAATTATAAATTCCTGGAAAGTTCAGGAAATTTTTTCTCGAATTTTTTTTTCACCAAATTTTTCAAAATTTTCGATTAAAAAAATAGCAAAATCCAAAAAAAAAATTTATCAATTTTTTTTCTCTTTTTTTTCAATTCCCCAAATGTTTACCTGATGTCCCCTTGCAATCAAATCAATATTCATCCTCTCGGTAAAGTCCTTCACAACATCAGCTCCAAAAATGTACGAGACACCTCTCGAGTTCTTCGCCCATCCGTTCATATTATTCTCCGGATCGGCCCACAACAAATCCATGGCAATAGACTTGTTTGGCGGGTCGAACGGTCTCTTGATGCTTGTCAACTGCTTCCACGACTCAATCTGCGGACTCAACCCTCCATGCATACAAAAGATCCTGCCAGAGATCAGGGCGCACAGCGGAAGCGCGTTGAACAGGTCCTGAAAGGTATTTTTTGAAAAATCGATAAAACTCAAAAAAAAAGATACCTGAAAAGCATTGTAGAGACTCAACGAATACCTCCGTTTGCACTCATCGTAGAACCCGTAGGTCCGATTGATCGAAGCACACTCGTGGTTGCCACGGAGGATGAAGAAGCTGTTGCGGTAGCGGATTTTGTAGGCCATCAGAAGGCAGATGACCTCGATTTGTTGACGGCCACGGTCGACGTAGTCGCCGAGGAACAGGTAGTTCTGGTCGGGCGGGAACGAGCAACGGTTGAAGATTCGCAGCAGGTCCGTGAACTGGCCGTGGATGTCACCGCAAACCTGGAAATGGAGGGAAAGATGGACTAGGTTTTCGGGTTGGTGGCCTAGAATCCCACTTGCTCGCCCATAGCCCAACTTTCAAGTTTTATGGCCTAGAATCCCAAACTTCCGTTCATGACCTAACTTTTGAGTTTAGTGGCCTAGAATCCCACTTGCTCGCTCATAGCCTAATTTTCAAGTTTTATGACCTAGAAAACCAAAACTGCGTCCATGACCTAACTTCCCAACTTTATGGCCTAACTTTCGCATTTGGTGGCCTAGAATCGCAATTTCTTGCTTATGGCCTAACTTTCAAGCTTTATGACCTAGAATTCCAAAATTTCGATCATGACCTAACTTTTGAGTTTGGTGGCCTAGAATCTCAACTTGTTCGCTCATGGCCTAACTTCCCAACTTGGTGGCCTAACTTTCAATTTCTTGGCCTAACTTTCGCATTTTTTGGCCTAAAATCTGAAGATTTCGCCCATGTCCTAACTTTCTCATTTGATGGCCTAGAATCTCAAGATTTCGTTCGTAACCTAACTTTCCAGTTTGGTGGCCTAGGATCCCAATATCTTGCTCATGGCCTAACTTCCCAACTTGGTGGTCTAACTTACAACTTCGTGGCCTAACTTTCGCATTTGGTGGCCTAGAATCCCAATTTTTCGCCCATGACCTAACTTTCAAGCTTGGTGGCCTAGAAAACCAAGACGGCGCCCGTGGCCTAAGTTCCCAACTTCATGGCCAAACTTTCGCATTTACTGACCTAGAATCTCAAGATTTCCCTTTGACCTAACTTTCCCCCAGTGGCCTAGAATCCCAATTTCTTGCTCATGGTCTAACTTTCAAGCTTTATGGCCTAGAATCCCGAATGGCCTAACTTTTCGGTGGCCTAGAACTCCAAACGCACCGCAATTGGTGCCTGAACCTCGACCATCGTCGCCTGCTCCAGAATCACTTGCGTGCACATCTGGATGACGTCGTCGATCTCGGCTTCACGGACGCAATGCGTCAGCGACGGATTCGTTGTGTCATTTACTGAAAAATCGATGAAAAACGTGGCAAAAAAGTTGAAAATGACAATTTTCGTTTTTTTCTAGGTTTTCCTCGGTTTTTTTGAACTGATAAGGTGATGAGCCCGTTGTAATCACCTGACAAAATCCGATCGATGAATGCGGGAATGTTAGTAGACATGTGTGGTTAGTAGAGAGAATTGGTGAGTAGAGATGGTTAGTAGAGAAAAGAATAAATCGATTCCGAAATTTTTCAACTGATTATCAGAGATCAAGATTAGAGATAAGGGGACACGTGGAAAACGTGAAAAAAATTGGGGGGAATGATAAGGAGAAATTGATCAAATTTTCACGTGAAGTTGATAGGGAGGGGGAAGTAGAAAATAGCCGAGGAGCACTGGAAAAATGGAATTTCAGAATTTTAGGATTCTGGATTCTGGATTCAGGATTTTGAATTCTGAAAAAATTATATTTCTCTAGTGAAAAAAAATGAAGTTTGCAAATAAAGTTTCAATTTTTCGTGTCGAGACCAAAAGTTTTTTCCTAAACAAATCCCGAAATTTCAATGTTTTTTTTCCCAAACACCGTATTTTCTTTGTGAGATTTTTTTGAACTTTGAAATAAATTTTTTGTGATAGATAAATGTTTGTAAATTATTTTTGTAATTGAACAAAATTACTGAAAAATTTTTTGAAACGGTGAAAAAAATCTGTGAAAAATGAGAAGTTTGGTAGAGCGCATTTGCAAGGGGGCTATAAGTTTGACTTGACGGAAAAACGCTCAAGAATAATTTTTTTGACTTTCAAATAAATTTTTTAAGATAGATAAATGTGTGTAAATTATTTTTGTAATTGAACAAATTTTCTGAAAAATTTTTTGAAATGGTGAAAAAAATCGTTGAAATATGAAAAGTTTGGTAGAACGCATTTGCAAGGGGCTATAAGTTTGACTTTATGGATAACCCTTGAGGATAATTTTTTGGACTTTTAAATAAATTTTTTACAAAAATGCAAGGTTTCAAAAACATATTTGTAGT
The DNA here is from genome assembly GCA_900536315.3 of Caenorhabditis becei. Lineage (NCBI taxonomy): Eukaryota > Metazoa > Nematoda > Chromadorea > Rhabditida > Rhabditidae > Caenorhabditis > Caenorhabditis becei. The sequence continues at coordinate 472,128 of LR539131.1, forward strand.
TGAACAAAATTACTGAAAAATTTTTTTAATGCCGAAAAAAATCGATAAAAGTTGAAGAGTTCGGTAAAGCGCATTTGCAGGGGACAATAAGTTTTACTTACTTTATGGATAAAGAATAATTTTTTTGACTCTGAAATAAATTTTTCTAGTTAGAAAATAGTATCATAAACATATTTGTAGTTGGTCAAAAATACTGAAAGAATTTTTGAAACAGTGAAAAAAATCAGTGAAAAGTTAATGAAACTCCAATCCGAAGTCGGTTCCCGATTTTTTTGACACCTTCCTGTCCACATTACGCAATGGTCCTGTACTTAACCTTGTGTACCCAAACTCTTCTCACACACCCGAATCCGTTTCGTCGGAAATAAGGAACACATAAAGGAGAGACCATATCGGATGTCAGTGCAACACGCCACTTCCACTTGACATCATGTTCTCGGCTAATCACCATTGTGCACATCACACCGACAAATGTACTTGAAGTGCGTGTGTCGGCATGTTTTTAGACGGGATTTGCATAACAACTGGTGTTAGGCTTTTGAAAAAATGAAAAGGATTGGCTTATGGGCAGCTGGTTTTTAGAGGAGGAAATGGGTCTCGAAGCGAATTGTTGGATTTTTAGGGAATTGGGTCTCACCACGAAACTTTTTTCTTTTTTTTGGAATTTTTTTGGGTCTCATCACGAAATTGGGAATTGAAAAAAAAACCTGAGATTTGGGTCTCGATACGAAATTGAAAAAAAATTCTAAATTTTTTATAAAGTTCAAAAATCGCTACAATAAGGGTCTTGGCACAAAATTCAAAAACTAAAAAATCATGAAATTTCTGAAATTTTTTTTGGGTCTCACCACGAAATTGGGAATTGAAAAAAATCTTTAAAAAATCAAAATTTTGGGATTGGGTCTCGACGCGAAATTGGAAAAAATTCAAAAAGTTTTATAAAAGTTTAAAAATCGCCAAAATTAGGGTCTTGTAACGAGAATAAAAAACTAAAAAATTTCCAGATTTCCGGAATTTTTTTTTTGGGTCTCACCACGAAATTGGAAATTTAAAAAAATCTGAATTTTGGGTCTCGACACGAAAGAGCGAAAATCAATGTTTTTCAAAAAAATTTATAGTTTTGGGTCTCGACACGAAATTGAAAAACTTCCAAATTTGCAACAAAAAAAATCTATAATTTGGGTCTTGACACGAAAATTTGTAATTTTCTATTTTTTTCAATTTTTCAATTTTTTAAAAAAATTTCCAAAAATCCCATTTCCATGTCCCCCCGTTAACGCTCCTTATCCAAATTTGACCCATCAAGTGTCTGCTGTTTCCTACTAATTATTGCTAATCTCCGTATTGTTCGAACAATACGTGTCCACTTGTCCACAAAAAGAGACACCGCCCGTGTTTGGATTACTGTAGGGGGCGGGGCTTCTGGGAGGATAAGCTCGGACGGGCTCAATTGAGCAGCTCATTCCGATGGCTTCTTCTCAGCCGACGACGCTTTCACAAGAGCAACTTTTGCATTTTTGGGGTAAGGATTACTGTAGCTTTATCATTTATCACTTTCTTATCCAGGTGCTCACAACAATATGGGTAAAATGACCCGTCGAAACTCTCACTCCGAAGGCTCCAATAAGCCAACTAGTGGTGGTAATGTCGGAGGTGCTGGCACCAAGCCAAAGGTACTGTGGGGGTTACTGTAGGTCCCTTTTTCACTGAAATATTCCAGGTTGCCACGCCACAAGTTGTTGCGAAAATTGAGCAGTATAAAAGGGATAATCCGACGATTTTTGCGTGGGAGATAAGGGAGAAATTGATCAGTGAAGGTGGGTCTCGACACGAAATATCAAAGTACTCGAAATTCCTATGGTTACGGTAGAAGTTTTGAAATTTTTTTCAAGAATTAGGGAAGAAGAACTGTAGTTATGGTCTTGACTGGAAAAAATTTTGAAATTTGAAATTTGAAATTTTTCTAAAAACTTCATTTAGGTCTTGACACGAAATCTCAAGGTTTTTGGAATTCCTAGTATTACGGTAGAATCTTTCAAATTATGGAAAAATTAGGACAGGATTACTGTAGTTTGGGTCTTGAATGGAAAAAAGCGAAAAACAATTTTTCCAATTTTCTAGGTTACGGTACGGTAGCGACAAAAAATTTCAAAAAAAAAACGAAAACATTTTTGAAAATATTAAGATTACTGTAGTTTGGGTCTTGACTGGAAAATTTATAATTCCAGAAGTGTGCACGACTCCTCCGTCGGTGTCGTCCATCAACCGAATCCTTCGAACCCGTGCCGCAGAACGAGCTGCCGAAGAGCTCCAAATGATCCTATCAGCCCAGCACCTCCGTCCACCAGTCCGTCCCAATACCGCCCGTCTCCCACTTCATCCCCCAACTTTCCCATTCCCATTACCACTAGTCTGGCCTGGATTGCTACCAAATCCAGCACAACTCCAGTTTTTGTTGAATTCCGCCGGGGTGCATCAACAGATAACTCTGGCTCAGGGGGTATTGGCTGGTGGGGGTCAGTTGCCAATTGATCCGAATCCAAGTTCTTCGGAAGATGATTCGGCTGGGAATTCGAGGAGGTTGTCCAGGAGCACGTTTACTAATGGTAAGTGTAAGATTTTTTAGACTTTGAAATAAATTTTTTAGGCTAGATGAAGGTGTCAAAAATATTCTTGTAGTTAAACAAACCTTTTGAAAAATTTTTTGAAAGGGAGAAAAAAATCGATGAAAATTGAAAAGTTTAGTAGAGCGCATTTGCAAGGGGCTATAAGTTTGACTTCATTGAAAACCCTCTAGAATAATTTTTAGAACTTTGAAATAAATTTTTTGCGATAGACAAATTTGTGAAAAACATATTTGTAGTTAATCAAAATTTTTGAAAAATTTTTTGAACCCCCGAAAAAAATCGGAAAACAAATTTGAAAGTTTGGAATGACAGGGATTTTGTAGCATTGTACTGAACTTGGCAAAAAACGCTCGCGAGATTTTTTTCAATTTTGAAATAAATTTTTTGAGATAGGTGAAAGTGTAATAAATCAAATTGCAGTTGAACAAAACTTCTGAAAAATTTTTTGAAAGGTAGAAAAAAATCATTGACTTCCAGACCAACTGCAATCACTGGAAGAAGTGTTCCTTCGCGAGGCCTACCCTTCAAATCAAGACCGTGCCGATCTAGTCAAACGAACCGGTCTTCCAGAAGCACGAATTCAAGTCTGGTTCTCAAATCGACGAGCAAAGTGGAGGAAGACGAATTCGGCGGAGGAAATACGGGCGGAACGATCCGAAACGGATGATGCGATGAGCACGGCCAGTCAGTCGCCAAGGATCAAAGAGGAAGTTGAGGAGGAAGAGGAGAAGAAGGAGGAAAAGAAGAAGATTATAACTATTTTTAAGCCGTATGAGTGAATTTTGGTTGAATAATAAATTATATTAATTTTTGAAATTGGTACATGATGATGAAAAGATATGATGACCTAACTTTCACAAAGTCCAGTGGCCTAATTTTCAAACTTTGTCGCCTAGAAAAAACCGAATTCAAAAAACAACCGTCCCGAACTTGGCCTAGAACTTGATTAACTCCAAGTCTATCAATTTCTCAATAATGGCCTAACTTTTCATGGCCTAGAATTCCAAATTGCTCATTTGCTTTTTTATGGCCTAACTTTCACACCCTGTAACCGAGAAACCCAAATTTTGAAAATAGATCGTTCCAAACTTGGCCTAGAACTTGATTAACTCCAAGTCTATCAATTTTTCAATAATAGCCTAACTTTTCATGACCTAGAATCCCAAATTGTTCATTTTCTCTTTTATGGCCTAGCTTTCACACTTTGTGGCCTAACTTTTCATGACCTAGAATCCAAACTTGCTCATTTTCTCTTTTATGGCCTAGCTTTCACACTTTGTGGCCTAACTTTTCATGACCTAGAATCCCAAATTGTTCATTTTCTATTTTACGGTCTAACTTTACCCTCCCGGCTTACGGTACTTTGACCCGATTGCCCTCTCCGCCCATCGCCTACTGTAGTCTTGTGCAAACAATTGCTCGTCTTCGAGTCAGCCGCCGGCTCTCGAAAACAACACATTTGCCGCACACAAGACACACATCCCAGTGCAACTGATACCGTATTCTCGGCTTCTCCTTTAGGTGCGAGACAATGTGCAAAGTGTTGGATTACCGATCGCGGCGCGAGCAAGTGATACTCTTTGTCGGGGATGGATACTGCAAAACGGTGTTATTATAGGAGCGGATGAGAGGCGATGTTTGCGCAAGAGGATAGGTGTGAGATTTGGGTTTGGATAGCTAACAAGATTTTGGGATCCTTTAGAGCTGCACAACATTGAAATCATAGGGGTTATTCTAGGAAAAATGCCAACAAAGTTTGAGTTGTGTGTTTACCCTCAAGAATAATTTTATTGAATTTTAAATAAATTTTTTGGGTTAGAAAATAGTGTCAACAACAATTTTGTAGTTGATTGAAAATTCTGAAAAATTTTTTGAAACGGTGAAAAAAATCGTTGAAAAAAAAAATTATCAACAAAGTTTGAGCTAGTTGAAAACCTTCAAGCAGGTTTTATCTGACTTTGAATAAATTTTTTGTGGTAGATAAAGGTGTCAAAAACATAGCTTTAGTTGAAAAAAACTTTTGAAAATTTTTTTGAAACGGTGAAAAAAATTGTTGAAAAAAAATATAATAATTTTTTTATCAACAAAGTTTGAACTGTGTGAAAACCTTCTAAAATATTTTTTAGGATTTCAAAATAAATTTTTCGTGTTAGATAAAGGTATCAAAAGCATATTTGTAGTTGAACGAAACTTTTGAAAAATTTTTTGAAACGGCGAAAAAATCGTTGGAAAAAGTCAATTTACAACTACAGTAACCCAAAAACTCAAAATTTATTGAAAAAATCACAACGGATGTCTTCCACAAACAACTTTATGAATCTCCTGACCATCTTTCTCTCCGGAACAGTACGAAGTGTCTCCATAATACAACTTTCCACCTTTCTCGATTTCGTTCTTCAGCAAGACTACACAAGAGGAGAAGTCAGCAACGGATCTGAAAAAACAAATGAATTATGGAACACCATAGTTAGTGTTACCCTGGAAAATCACCGTCTGTAAAAGAATAAGTTCTCGATGGGAGAAAAGAGTTGAAGTGTTGTTGGACGAACGAAGGATCCGAGTTGGAGTCGTCGTATTCGAACAAGTGGTTGTTCAGGCTACAGTATCCCGTGGCATTTGCGAATCCGATTTGAGTTTTGTGGAACTGGATCTTGCACTTTCTAGAAATCTCTCCATCAATTGCGATTCCAGTTTCTGCAGTTTCATTGTAGGATTCCAGGACGAAATCCACTTCTTTCAGGGTCTCAGGAAGGCTCAATGAGCTATTCAACGAGATACACATATGACGAGCCTGTTCACGCTTTCCGAGGTCTTCCCCGTGTTTGAAGACCTGCAAATAGACCAGTTAATCACTTATCACTTATCAGTGACTCACCCCCAGACACCATTGTTTCGTGTGATTATTGCGGGCAGTCGGGTTCCTTTCGAACAACTTGAAGCCTTCCGGACACGTGGATCCAGCTACAGTAATCCAGCACAGAGAAGCCAAAACCAGAAGTCGAAACATTGTATTTTGATGGATTCGGGGGTTCGGAACAGCCGTTTTATACATTTCTACCCGAAAAAGCCATAAAAAGTTACAAGTTTTTATGTTTCCGCTTGTTTTGAGTTCGAGTTTCGAGTGGTTTTAGTGATAGGTGATAAACGGAAAAAGGGGTACTGTAGGTATAAAAACGTAGATCAAGATCATAAGTACGATGCTTCGAAACAGGTACAGTAACTCAGAATTCAGTACGACACTCCAAAATAACGGGTCGACCAGAAGATGATTTTTCAATTTTTTTCATTTTCATCGATTTTTTTCATCATTTCAAAAAATTTTTCAGTAATTTTGATCAACTGCAAATTTGTTCAATACATTTTCATATATCTCAAAAAATTTATTTAAAAGTTGGGAAAAATTTTTGACGTCAGTACGACACTCCGAAATGACGGTGTGTTCACAAATTGATTTCTTTTTTCCCGACGATTTTTTTCACCTGTTCAAAAAAATTTTCAAAAATTCTAATCAATTGCAAATTTGTTTATAACACCTTTATCTATCTCAAAAAATTTATTTCAAAATTTGAAAAAATATTTCAGCAAGTTTCTATAAAGTCAAAAATGTCTTACAATACCGGCAAGTTTTTTCAAGCTCCAGAAGCCTTTCATGACTTCAGAATCATCCAAAATCATTCCATAACATAACCCGCTTCCACTCCACACACCACTGACCACCTCCCATCCTTTCCAAAATATCGATCGATTTCTTCTTTCGTTCCACAATTCTTCACATCGACCCATCTCGGCATATCGTACCAGACTTGTTTTTTCAGGAAAAGTGGGCAATAAGCCTCATAGTGCCTAAAAATGGTTTAGTACGATGCTCCGAAATCCCGCCTTACTTTGGCACACTGTACAGCTCGAGTTCGGGGTGGAAAACTAGCTCATACTTCATCCAAGCTGGATCAGTGATAAGCTCCGTTGTACTGATCACCTGGAAACTTACTTATCACCAGGTTTCCCTTATCACCTGATAAAACTTTTTTCCTGTTATCATCATCATAATAACAAAATCCAATCGTATTACACTGAACTGTGAGCATTCCATTGATAAGAATCCCATCTCCAATGTGTGGTTGACCTGGAAATCAATAATAAGCTTTCTTATCAGTGATATCTTATCACTCACTCCACAACCACTCTGCTTCTTCATAGTTCTCTGGAAAACTGAAAACCGTGACCTCTTCCTGACAAAGTTGATTTGGAGTCAGCTCCTCATCGATTTCTGCCGCTGTGAAGACCTGAAAACTAACCCTAAATTCGAGAGCTCTTATCTTATCACTTATCAGTTAAAAATGATCAAGTAAGAGTATCAATCGATAGCTGATAACCTCCTCTATCTTTTATCAGTTGATCACTTTCCTCTATCTCTCATGCTATCAGTGATAAGAGCTGATAACTCACCCCGAGGCACCACTTCACTGTTGAATTGTGGGAAGGCGACTTTCGATCGAACATTCTGAAGCCATCAGGACATATTCTGCTGGTTTTGAAAGCAAAGAGAGAAATAGGGAATAAAAGGAGGAGAAGCAACATTTCGAGGAGCTTTTCGGGGGGAAATGAAGGGGTTTATGCTTTCGGGGAGAATATCGTAAAATTGAAAAATTGAAAAAGTTCGATTTTTTGTAAAAGTGGACATAGGGTAGTAGGTTATGAATTCTAGAAATTTCAGAACCTTGAGAATTTTGAAATTCAGAATTCCAGAGGCTCCAGAATCTCAAAATTTCCAAAATTCCATAATCTCCAATCATCACCGAAAAAAAGAGCCAAAAAATTTTGACTTCCTAGAAAACTGTTCAGAATAATTTTTTAAACTTCAAAATAAATTTTTTGTGACAGATAAAGGTGTGAAAAACAATTTGGTAATTTGTCAAAATTTTTGAAAAATTTTTTGAAATGGTGAAAAAATCGGTAAAAAATGAAAAGTTCAGTAGAGCGCATTTGCAAGGGGCTATATTTGACTTGATAGGAAACCTCTAGAATAATTTTTAAAACTTTCAAATAAATTTTTTGCGTCAGATAAAAACCAGGCAATCGGCGACGGCTCACGCCGTCTCCTCTGCCTGGTCTTCCGCCTTCGGCTCCGTTTCCCCACGCTGAAAAGCTCGAAAATCAAAAATTGAACGTGGCCGACATAGGCATTTTTAGAAATGAACATGGGAAAAGGGCCTAAAATGCCTAGTTTGCGCTCCTGCCCTGTTCACAGAATGAGCATCCCTTATCAATTTCTCGTGCACCGAGTTCGAATAGGACCTGACTTCTCTGCAAAAGAACGACGAAAATGGTCGAGTAGTTGCTGAGAAACGGCCGCGGAACGACACACAGACACACAGACAGACACACAGAAGTTTTCAATTAGTAATAAAAATGTCAAAAACATTTTTGTAGTTGGTCAAAGTTTCTGAAAAATTTTTTGAAAACCCCATTCTACTAGTGGAAGCACGATATTCAAAATTGCAGAATCTTCCGAATCTTCACGTGTAACCCCTCCAAATAAAAAACCAAACACATTAATCATTTATTTATTTATTTATCAACCTCTTTATTTCCATAATCAATCCATATTTTTCTCAATTTCAATTCAGAATCCGACATCTTTTCCTGTTGTCCGAAAGGGATCGAGAAGGCTGCAGCAGATGGTGGTGCACGTCTTCTGAATCTCCTCCCGGCGGGTCTCTCCTTCCATTCAGATGATGCTCTGAGAATGCTGCAGCGAGAGAAGAACGAGTGTTTTTGACACGTGCGACCGGACATCCGACGGGCGAAGCCATGGCGTCTGGAAATTGTCGGGGTTCAGAATCCATGGCTTCTGGAGCTCACCTTCGGCTTCTTTTTTCTTACGATGACGACGACGTGGGATTGGTGGTGTAGAGGTAGGTTCGGAGAACGCTCAGGAACTCTAACACGACGAGAACTGCCGATTCTCCCCCTTTTATACGGATTATTTGTCATCATTTTTGACACGTGGCAGGTCAGGTTACTAGGGGCAAGGTCGGGGTTCACGTCGGGTCACGTGAGAAGAGTTTTTATATGAAAAAACTTTTTTTTCCGTGAAAATGACTACCCCACTCGTTTTTGACTCTCTGGGATTACTGTAGCCTGATTTTCTGCACTTGCGCATCAGATTTGGTGCATGATCTAATTTTCCTTGTTCTCTACGGATTTTTGTCGTTCTTGGACTAATTTTTCAGATTTTCAAGAAAAATGACGTAACATTTACATTTGACTGTCTGAGCTTACTGTAACTAAAGTTTCTGCACTTGCGCGTCAGATATGGCGCATTGTCAACTCACCGTGTTTTCAACGGATTTTTCCTGTTCTTGGACTAATTTTTTAGATTTGTAAGAAAAGTTACGTAACATTTAAATTTGATCGTCTAAGATTACTGTAACCTGATTTTCTGCACTTGCGCGTCAGATATTGTGCAATTCTGAAACTCGGTCAATTCGCAGCCGATTTTTGTCGTTTCTGGATCAAAATGTGTCAAATTTACAAAAAACCACCCCTAATTTTCAAAATATTCAAAAAAAAGTTATTGATTTTTTCAAAAATTTGAAAAATCAAAAAAACTTTGTTTTCCCCTATTGTCAGACCAAACTTCAAAAACGCCGAAAACAATTCAAAAATCTACCAGGAATGATGCAAACATCGCAAAAACCACTCGCCAATGGCCAAATCACAAAATCACTTCTTATCACTAACCCTCTCCGTCTCCTTTTCCTTATCACTATCATTTTTGTGATTTCCTTCTCTCTAAACACAGCGGGAACTTGTTGTTTGTGACAAACTGTGTCCAAATTGAAGGTATATAAGACGGTCAGACAAGACTATTGTCTTATCACCACCTGTTATCAGTAATGATATTCTTCCTGATATTTCTTATCATTCTGGGATTCTTCCTGTATTCCCTATGGATTTGGTCGTATTTCATGAGAAAAGGGATCCCTGGACCAAGAGGAATTCCAGGAATCGGAGTGTTGGATCAGTTGATCGAACACGAAAATCCACCGTTTTTAAAGATTTCCAATTGGACAAAGGTAACTTTTTTTGAGATTTTTTGAAAAATTGAAAAAATTGATGAAAGTGTGAAAAATTGGAAAAATTATTAGAGCCCAAAAAAATTTTCTAAAATTTTTTTTTCAACTTCCAAATTTTTTTCAAATTCAAAAAACGTGAAAAATTTGATGAAAGTGTAGAAAATTAAAAAAAAAATATATTGAAGCCCAAAAAATTTTTTTAACGGAAAAGACTTTTTTTGAAGATACCGACATTATACAAAATTGAAAAAAAATTTTTGAACTGCAAATTTTTTTTTCAATTTTCAAAAAATTGGTCAAAAATAGGTAAATGTTCGAAAAATTGGAAAAAAACATTTTAGAGCCAAAAAAAATTTTTTGGAGCAAAAAGAAATTCCAAAAAAAATGGTGTCATTAAAATTTTTTCAAAATAATTTTTTTCAATCAAAGAATTTTTTCGGGTTTCAAAAAAATTTTTAAAAATAGGTCAAAGTGTAGAAAATTCCAAAAAAAATTATTCAAGTCCAAATAAATTTTTTTTAAGTGAAAAAAAAAATTTTTTTTCAAAGTCATCATGACTCAAAGTTAGATTCAACTTCAGTTCAGAACCAAATTTTGAAACCCGATTTTTTCCAAATCCCCATTCTTCCAGCAATTCGGTCCAATCTGGGGCTTTACCGAAGGAACCCAGAAGACCCTAGTCATCTCGGAACCCTCAATGGTTCATGAAATATTCGTCAAGCAATTCGATAATTTCTACGGAAGAAAACTTCGACCAATAATTGGAAATCCAGAAAAAGACAAGAGAATTCACATGTTTGCGGCTCAAGGAAAGAGGTGGAAAAGGCTGCGAACACTGTCATCGCCGAGTTTTTCAAATAATTCACTTCGTAAAGTGAAGAATACAGTTCAAGAATGTGGAACGGAGATATTGTGGCATATTGAGCAGAAGGTTCAGAAAGGAGAAGATATTGACATGTTACTGTGAGTTTGGGGTGGGTGTTTGCGGACTTGGCACTTGAACTTACGACAATTTGAAGTTTAGAGCTGAAAATTGGAAATATGAGGTTTTGAGGGGTGGGGAACTTGAATTTCATTGAATTTCATTAAATCTGCACATTTCCGTAAAGGTTGGTGCATTCGGTGTTTGCGGACTTTGCACCGGGTCTGACGACATTTTTGAAATTTGTTCTGCAAATTCAAATTTTTGGGTTTTGAAGTTTCCTAAAGCAATTTGGGAATTATACACTATATCTTACGACAATTTCAGCTTCTACCAAGAATACACTTTGGGAGTGATTGGTCGAGTTGCTATGGGTTATACGGAATCACAAATGTTCAAAAACCCACATATTGAGAAGGTCAAAGCGGTAAGAATTGGAAAAGAAACACAGAAAAATTGTTTTTGACTACCTAGGATTACTGTAGCTAAAGTTTCTGCGCTTGCGCGTCAGATATGGTGCAATGACCTAACTCGCTTCATTTTCAACCGATTTTCGCCGTTCTTGGACTAAAAGTTTTCAAATTTGTGAAAAATCATAAAGGAAGAAATAATTTAGAGAAGAAAAAAACAGGCATGTTTTCCAGCTCTTCACCGGCTCCAAACACCTATTCCTTATCACCGGCGTCTTCCCTCCAATTGCTCATCTTATCAGAAAACTTTCCAAGTCCCTTCCAGCCAGTTTTGTGCCAGCATTCCGAATCTTCGACCTTATCGAAATAGCTGTTTCCAAACGGATTGCTCAACGTGAAGCCGACGAAAAAGCTGGAATTGATCCAGGAGAGCCACAGGATTTTATCGATTTATTTTTGGATGCTAGGGCTGATGACGTGGAGCATTTTGAGGAGAATAACGAGGATTTTGCCAAGACTCAAGTGATAAAAGTTAACAGACAACTGACAATGGATGAGATTATCGGACAATGTTTTGTGTTTCTGGTCGCTGGATTTGATACCACCGCCTTATCACTATCATACGCCACGTGGCTTCTGGCTATGAATCCAAGGGTTCAGGAGAAGCTTCAAGAAGAAATTGATAAGGAATGTCCGGATCCTGATATCAGTTTTGATCAGTTGTCCAAACTGAAATATTTGGAAGTCGTGATGAAAGAGACGTTGCGGTTGTATCCATTGGGTGTTACGTGAGTTTTTGAATTTTTTTAGGCCTGAAAAAAAATTTTTCGAGAAGAAGAAAATTTTGAAAAATTACAAAAGATGTCCCAAATAAAGAAAATTTTTTTTACATTGTAAAAAATTCAAAAATTTCAAAAAAAAAATTTTTTTTAGCTTGAAAAAATTTTTTTTTCAATTCCTAATTTTTTTTCCAATTGAAAAATATGCTTTGAATTAAGAAAAAAATTCATTAAAATTGGAAAAAAAGTTTTAGGCCAAAAAAAATTAAAACAATTTTTTTCAGTGCCAACACCCGAAAATGCATGCGTGAAACCACTGTCAATGGGGTGAAAATTGAAGAAGGAGTTCATGTTCAAGTGGACACGTGGACACTTCATCATGATAAGAAGATTTGGGGAGATGATGTGGAGGAGTTCAAGCCGGAGAGGTACGGTAGCGGGAACGTGTGCATTTGCGCGTGGGGTGTGGTGCATTGACCTAACTCGCCTCGGATTCAACCGATTTTTCCCGTTCTTGGCCTAGTTTTTTAGTTTTTATGTAAAAATGAGCTTAAAAATGCTTTTGACTGGTTAGGATTACTGTACCTAAGGTCTCTGCACTTGCGCGTCAGATATTGTGCATTGCCCTAACTTGCTTCATTGCAAACCGATTTTTTCCGTTCTTGGACTAGTTTTTTAGTTTGTACGGAAAAATCACTTTAGAACCGTTTTCATCTGTCTAGGATTACTGTAGCCCTGAGTTTCTGCACTTGCGCGTCAGATATGGTGCACCACCCTAACTTGCTTCATTGCAAACCGATTTTTCCCGTTCTTGGACCAAAAATTTTCAAATTTTTAGAGAATAATTTTACATCTGTGAAATTTGAAACATATAATAAGACAAACTTCTTCCAGATGGCTAACCGACACCGCCGACCAATACGAGCACTCCGGCGCCTATATTCCATTCGGTTCGGGACCCCGTCAGTGTATTGGAATGCGGCTGGCTCAGATGGAACAAAAGATACTTTTGGCTCAGATTCTGAAGGAATACAGTTTTCGGAGAAGTGTTAGCACTCAAGTTCCGTTGAAGTTGGTGGGCAAATTGACCATTTCACCGGAAAGTGTCATTGTGAAATTGGAACCGAGGGATTGATAAAATTATTGATTTTTTGAATTGTAAATAAATTTTTATCATAAAAATGAATATTTTATAAAGGTACAGTAACCCATTCAAATTTTTTGGAATTGAAAAAAAAATCAAAAAAAAGTTGAAAAATTTTTTTTTTTCAAATTTTAATTTTTTTTTCTCGGATTTCGGATTTTTATTGTTTTTAGAATATTTTTTTACATTTATTACAGTTTTTTGAAAGTTCAGAAAATTTTTTTATTGAAAAAAAATTTTTCGAATTTTTTTCATAATTTTTTTTCCTCAAGAATTTTTTTTTAATTTCTAAAAAATTCAAATTTTTAAAAATTTCTAGTTTACCGCCTCTTCAATCTCTCTAATCCATGTATACTTTCATTTTTCACGTCACCCACCCAGAAATACCCAAAACACACCAACTCATCCAACCGAAATGGCTAATTTGATTAGGCGACGTCGTGGTTTGACGTCGCAGATTTTGGAGAACTTTCCAGTTGAGAAATGTGCTCGAAATACGGTTTTAGAGCAAGATTTTTTGGTTTTAGGTCAAAAAGATCAGTTTTGAGCAAGTTTTGAGGAGCGGGATTTCGGAGCATCGTACTGAAATTGGATTTTAGCGAATATCCTAGTTTTTAGTGTTGGTTTTGTTAAAATTGACTGAAAACTAAAGATTCTGTTGAAAAACCACAGAAAATTAGGCCCTCTACAAGTTTTGCATGGTTCAGAACGACACTCCGAAATCCCGCAACCCTAAATTCCCAGAGAACGTCCCAAATTCCAAAATTTTTACTTATTTTGTATGAAAATGTGTGACCAAACACAAATTCACAACCAAAAACCACTTCCCGGCAAATTTCGCAAAATCAGTACGACACTCCAAAATCCCGCATACCAAATTTCGAAAAAACAACCGATGTTTCGAAATTTTCAACTTTTTGCATGAAATCATGCAAAAAAACCTAAATTTTCCTAATTCTGAAAAAAAAACGACTTCCCATCAATTTTCACAAAATCAGTACGACACTCCGGAATCCCGCTATCTCAAAACCCTCCCAAATCCCTAATTTCCCATATTTTCCCCATTCCTCTAATCAAAATAGCCATTGCATCTGACTCATAATCACCCCCTTATCAGCCTTATCACTCATTATCACTCCGCCTCTGGACTCTAGGGAATCACTGGAAATACGTCACTGAGAGCCCGTAAAACCGAGCATTTCGAAAAAAGGGAAAAAAAACTGGATCAAGTGTCCGTTTTATTTGTTTTCCATTACTTTTCCAACCCATTTTTTGAGTAGTTTTTTCCCAGTTTTACTACATTTTTTGCATTCCCCAAAAAAAGGGAGCCACTTACTAAATGTAATTTGATCTCCTTTTTTCTAATGGAATTTGTGGAAAAAGAGTGGAATTTGTGAGTAGTTGGGGGTGGAAGAATACGTAAAAAGGGGTGTCATTTTGTGAGAGTGCAAGTTCTGTTTGCATCACGAATAGCCTTGTTTTTGTCGTTTTTCATGGGGTTTGCGGGTATGATGGCGCTTTTTTGGTGTCTTGGCGCCTTTTTGGTGCCCTGGGCACATTTCTAGTGTCCTGGCGCTTTTCTGGTGCCTTGACACACTTCTGGAATCTTTTAGGTGATTTTTGATTTTTGACGGTTGACGCATTTACGGTGTCCTCGTTGTGTTGGCGCGATTTTGGTGCTTTCAAATTTGATGACGCATTTTTGGTGCCCTGGCGCTTTTTAGTACATTGACGCCTTTTTTTGCCTGCGTCTTTACAGTGTCCTGGCGCTTTTCTAGTGCCCTGGCGTTATTCTAGTGCTTTCAAATTTGCAAATTTGCTCCTTGGCACATTTCTAGATCCTTGGCGTTTTTCCAGTGAGTTGGCACAATTCCGGCACCTTGGCGCTTTTTCTGGTGTCCTCAAACTTGCTTGCGTCTTTCTAGTGCCTTGGCGCTTTCCTAGTGCCTTGACGCTTTTCTAGTGCTCTGACGCATTCTCAGTGCTGCCTAAAGTTGCTGGCGCTTCTCTGGTGCTATTCCTACTTGACGCTTTCGCGCTTTTTTCGTGCCTTGACCCATTTCTAGATCCTTGACGCTTCTTCAGTGCTTCCCAAAGTTGCTGGCGCTTTTCCGGTGCATCATGTCTTGACGACATTTTTTCCTATTCATTTGTTTTCTTTTTCCCCTTTCTCCCTTCAACCTCATCCACCCACTCATTTCTCATATTTCCCCCTTCTCCTCTTCTTTTTTTTGCAAATTTTATTCAAATTCTCCATATTTCCCCATAAAAAAGAGGGAAATCTGATGGATGTGTTCATTGAATCTCTTGAGACGGAGGCCCTGGAGGCGTAAATATAGAAATAATGAGTGTGATTAGTATTATTTTTTAGTATTTTTGAAGGATTTTTCTGGAAGGGTGTATAGTCATAATTTGATTTTCTGGGGTCTCAAAAATCTTTTTTGAAAATTTTGTGGGCCTAAAAAATTTTTTAAGAGGTACAAAAGGGTTCTGTAAATTTTCCAGAGTCCCAAAAATAATCAAAAATTTTTTTCGACCTGAAAAAAATTTTCCAATACTCAAAAAAAGTCAAAAAAATTTTCTAACGTTCAAAAAATTGTTTTTCAATTTTTTCACTTTTTCAAAAATTTTAACAATATTTTTCAATGTTTCTGAATTTTCATAGAATTTCAAAAATTCAAAAAAAAAATTATTTTGTAGTTAAAAAATTTTTGAATTTTTTCCGATTTTCTCAAAAAAATTTTTTTTCAATTTTCTAGAGTTCTGAAATTTTTTCTAGAATCCCAAAAGTTTCCAAAAAAATTTTTTTGACCTAAAAAAAATTATTCTAGCTTTATTAAGAGTCCAGAAATTTTTTCCAAGGTCCCAGAATGAAAAAAAAAATTTTAATTCAATTTTTGGAGAATATAAAATTTTTATTCCTTTTTTTTCAAATTTTTTTTCAAATCTCCCAAAATATAATGTTTTCGTGAAAGGAACAAACCAGGTTCTTAACAAAATTAGTGGTTTTCTGAATTTGTCAAAAAAAAAGAAAAGAAATTCCACCTGCCTGCCCACTTTACTTTTGTTTTTCCACTCCCCCTCCACCCGAAATTTCCCCAATTTTTCAGGTAAAAAATACAAAATGTCCCCGTCTTCCTCTTCAATTCTTTTCCTTCTTGCCACGTGTTCCCTGTGGTCCGTTGCCACGTCATCATCGTCTCAGATGATGATGTCATCGATGACGTCA
The DNA here is from genome assembly GCA_900536315.3 of Caenorhabditis becei. NCBI lineage: Eukaryota > Metazoa > Nematoda > Chromadorea > Rhabditida > Rhabditidae > Caenorhabditis > Caenorhabditis becei. Next base: position 488,318 of record LR539131.1, read on the forward strand.
TCAGAAGATGAAGCAGCACAGAATATGGTAGAGGTCGTCAGATGTTTCAAGAGTTTGCAGGAGAGGTGAGAGCAGGGGACTAGAAATCCATATTCTTGGAAAGTTAGGCCACCAGTTTTTTGGTGGCCGAGGATACGACTAATAGGAGCTAGATGGCCTAAGTCATGAAAGTTAGGCCAGGTAGGCATATTGGCCTAGGATCCGACAAACTAGAGAAGTTAGGCCATATTAGTTTGGTGGCCTAGAATCCGACAACTAGATGACCTAGAAAACCAAAAGTTCGGAAAGTTAGGCCATCTGCATTCTGGTGGCCTAGAATCCGACAACCAAGGGAAATTAGATCAGATTAGCTTGGTGGCCTAGAATCCCAAAGACTTGGAAAGTTAGGCCATACAGTTTTGGTGGCCTAGAACCCGACAACTAACTCTAGATGGACTAGAAACTCATTTTCTTGAAAAGTTAGGCCATCAGCTCCACGTTGGCCTAGAATCCAACAACATTGAAAAGCTAGGCCATCATGCGAATTTTGACCTGGTGGCCTAGAATCCGACAAAAACTCGGCCATGCACTCCGAATTTCAAAAATACAAAGATCACACGTAATTTCTCTCAAATTTCCAGCGGAAAACGGATATACGTCACGTACATCGCCAACCAGATGCGCCTCTTCGATGTGAATGGTAAGGGGGCCATCGGGGGGACAAGGGGATCATTATAGGCTTCAGAGGCCCATTCTAGACGTCAGGCCCCAATTTAGGCTTCTGGACCCATTTTAGGCTTCAGAGGCCCATTCTAGGCTTTCGGACCCATTCTAGGCTTCATTTTCCAGGCGAAGAAGTCTCTTGTGACCCACTGACCCAACTCCAAATCCGCCAACGATCCGACCGTCGATGCATGTTTTCTCCGATCCATTGCCTCTTCAACAAACGGATTCAAACGGCCAAAATGCTGGCCAAAATGCACGGAAATGGTGGTGGAGGACGACTTTTTGCAGTTCGGAGAAGGAGATAAATTGATAAGAGTGATAAGAATATTTGTGTGTATTGATGAAAAAGTCGAAATAAATTTATTTGGTTGCGTTGCTCATAACTCGGCTCAAAATTGAGCTCCGGAGCCCATCTTTGGATATGAGATGGCCAATGGGCCCGGGAAATTGGGGAAAAAATTCTAGAGGTCTAGGTTGAGATTCAGATGACTTATGGTACCGAGAATCCAAGAATAGTGAAAAAATTTTGGAAAAAAAATTTTTTTTTTCGAAATTTTTTTTTCTGTTTTTTTTTCAATTTTTTTAGTATTAATTTTAGATAACTTTGGATTTTGAAAAAATTTATTCAAATTATTTTTACTCCAAAAATTTTTTTTCAACATTTTCAAAAATCCAAAAAAAAATTTTTTTAATTTTTTTATGAAATTCCCGGCTTCCTTCCATCCTCCTCCTCTTCATCACTATCGTCATCCATTGTTTCTTGGCGTTTCTAAAAAATTATCACCTTATCACCTGATATCACTCTATCATTATCTCTCAACAACTCACCATATTGGTGTATTTTGGCGGTTTGATGAGGGGTTTCGGTTGATATTGCGAGGAGATAATTGGCCAATTCTAGGTATCAGTGATAAGGAAAAGCTCATCAGTGAGGCTTATCACTCACTGTATAGCTCCCTGATAACTGGTTTTTTCGCTGAATCGATGGAGCATCTTCAAGACGTGGAACTTTGAAAATTGGCTTTTTCTAGAAAAAAATCCAAAATTTCAAAAATTTCAAAAAAATTTGAATTATTAGATTTTGGAGCTTGAAAAGCCTAGAAGCATGGCGCAAAAGCCCAAAGAAGCCCAAAAAACCCAAAAGCTTCAAAACCTCAAGATATCGTATACCCCAGACATTTCCATTTTTCACCGATTTTTTTCGGCATTTCAAAAAATGTTTCAGTAATTTTGATCAACTACAAATATGTTTTTGACACCTTTATCTAGCACAAAAAATTTATTTTAAAGTCCTAAAAATTATTCTAGAAGGTTTTCTACCAAGGAAACTCACAGCCCTTTGCAAATGCGCTCTACCGAACTTTTCATTTTTCAACGATTTTTTTCGCCATTTCAAAAAAATTTTCGAGAGTTTTGTTCAACTACAAATATGTTTTTGAAATTTTCGTTTAACACAAAAAATTCATTTGAGATTCCTAAAAATCATTCTAAAAGGTTTTTTACAATCTCAAAATTTTTTGACCTTTCAGTCAATGGGATACGGTATTCGGCTGGAATTTAAAAAAAAGGCAAGAGCCTAGAAGCCTAAAAGCCTAAAAAGCCCAAAAAACCTAAAATGGCCTGAAAACCCAAAAAATCCACCAGAAAAATCCACCTACCGTAACCATCTCACTCCTTTTCTTCTTCAAAACCTTTCGTTCATCACCATTTTTTGAAGACATTTTCAGGCCTAAAAACTCAAAAATTAGGCATTTCAAAAAACCTAGAAATCCAAAAAAGCTACGAAAAAATCTGCGCAAAACGCGAAAAAAGTGTACAACAACACGAAACTCACAATTACACTTGGTTTTTTGACGAGCGAGAGAGAGCCGAGAGGTGTGTTGCTCGGCGGAGCCCCCCAATTCTGACATCTTCATTTTTGCCCCGTCGCCGTCGGGGACGACCACTATAATTTACAAGTGGTTGAGAGGAAGAGAGAGAAAACGGGCGGGAAATGACGTGGATTTGAAAAATGAGGGGATTACGGTAGTCTCTGAATTGTCGTCATGGTGTTTGCGGACTTACAGTAATCCGGGTAAGCTCCAGGAATAAGGTAAATGAATTTATGTCAAAAATGTTTGAAAAATGAAAAAAAAATTTCGAAAAAAAATTTTTTTTTCAAACATTTCTCACTACTTCCTGGATTCTAGGTACCATAAGTCATCTGAATCTCAACGTAGAGCTCCAAAATTTTTTTCCTCATCTTCCTGGACTTATTGACTATTTCATATCCAAAGATGGGCTCTGGAGCTCAATTTTGAGCCGAGTTATGAGCAAAACCCTACCTTGGAGTCTGTGAATTGTCGTCATGGTGTTTGCGGACTTGCTGAAAGTACCGTAACCCGAAAAGCTGAAAGTTCCCATTTCCCAGGTCAAATCACAAATTGCAAACCACATTATTTTTCTTCCCCACTGCATCACTCTAGTTTCACTGATCTATTTCAATCAGTTCTTATCAGTACACAGTTTGCGAGAGAGTATGTGCAAATCAGAGGTGAAAAAGAGGAAAAGGTGAAAAAAGTTGTGTCGGAAATTTGGTTTGTGATATCAATGATAACCAGAGATTTGTATAAAAAGAGAAATTTAGGGAAATGGAAATATCGTCAAATCTGACTGATAAGACTGATAATGGCTCTGATTGCGACTATTTTGATTACTGTAGTTGTTGGAATTGTCAGGTAAGATCCCTAAATTTCTTAATTCTTAATTTCCCGATTTCTGCGCGTAAGATACGGTGTATTCCTAACTTTTCTAGATTCTGATGGATTTTTGTCGTTCTTGGACTGAAATTTCTAATTTTTTTTTGACAAAAATGAACATTTTAGCTACTACCTCTGGCACTGGACGTTTTGGAAACGTCGTGGGATCCCCGGACCACTGGGAGTTCCGATTCTTGGGAAATCCGGAACAATGTTGGATGATCGACAGCCGCCAGGTACCATGAAGTTTAAGCGTGTAGATAACCATCTAGAATAATTTTTAGAATTTTGAAATAAATCTTTTGGGTTAGATAAAGGTGTAAACAACAATTTTGCAGTTGAACGAAAAATCTGAAAAATTTTTTTGAAATGCCGAAAAAAATCGGTGAAAAATGAAAAGTACGATAGAGCGCATTTGCAAGGAGCTATAAGTTTGACTTCATTGTAAACCTTCTAGAATAATTTTTTGGGCTTTGAAATAAATTTTTTCTGTTAGATAAAGGTGTCAAAAACATATGTGTAGTTGATCAAAATTTGTTAAAAAATTTTTGAAAAGGTGAAAAAAATCGATGAATTTTGAAAAAAAAATTTGCAGGAGTTGTGCTAGCGGAATGGACCAAAAAATACGGAAAAGTGTACGGATTCACGGAAGGAATGCAGAAGGTCATGGTGGTATCAGATCCGGATTTTGTTCAAGAAATATTCATAAAACAGTACGATAACTTCTACGGCAGAAAGCACAATCCGGCACAAGGAGACCCGGAAAAGGACAAGAATGTGAATATTGTGGCGGCTCAGGGATTCAGATGGAAGCGGTTGAGGACTATTACGGCACCCGCATTTTCGAATAATTCGGTGAAAAAGACGTTGGGAATGATGGAGGACAGTGTGGAAGAGTTTGTGAAGGAATTGGAGAAGAGAGGAGGAGAACCGGTCAATATGCATTTGTGAGTGAGATTTTTTTGCGCGTCAGATATAGTGCATTGCTAATTCCCTTGTTTTGACGGATTTTAGTCGTTCTTAGACTGAAATTACCGAAATTTATGGTAAACTATGTGAAAAGTTTAAAAGTTGAGAAGTATTCGGTTGAAAAATTTTTTCTACACTTGCGCGTCAGATATGGTGTGTAGCCAATTCCCTTCATTTTTGAGGAATTTCTGTCGTTCTTGGACTAAAATAACCAAAATTGATAAAAACTTGAGTAGAGTAGAAAGTTTTCAAATTTTCCGTCCAAAAAAATGTTTCTGCATTTGCGCGTCAGATATGATGCATAGCTAACTTTCTCGGTTTTGGTGGGATTTTTACCGTTCTTGGACTGAAATTTCTAGAATTCATAGAAACTTGAGTTGAAAATTTGAAAATTCCTAATTATTCTGTTCAAAAAAAATGTTTCTGCACTTGCGCGTCAGATGTAGTACATTACATACTTTCTTGGTTTTCGAGGGATTTTTGTCGTTCTTGGACTAAATTTTCTGAATTTTTCAGATTCTTCCAAGAATACACCATGGACGTGATAATGCGAATCGCGATGGGCCAACCCGACTCTCAACTCTTCAAAAACCCGCTTCTCCACGATTGCAAGGGATTCTTCGAGAACAATCGATGGCCCATTTGGATGCTTTCCGGAGCATTCCCATTCGCAGTGGATCTTCTGAAATTCGCATTTCTAAAACTCGGATTATTCGGTGCTGGGCCATTTGTGAAGGTGTTGAAAACAGTGACGGAGGCCGTTGAGAAAAGGATAAAAATGAGGGAGGAAGATGAGAAAAATGGGGTGGAAAAGGGAGAATCCGTGGATTTTATCGATTTGTTTTTGGATGCAAGGGCTGATGACGTGGAACATTTCGGAGAGGAGAATAGTGAATTTCACAAGTCAACGGTTTATGTGAGTTGGGCCCAAAAGGGTCTATTAGCCTGAAAAAGCCCAAACTTATCCTATTTTCCAGAACAACCACCGTCTCACAACCCAAGAAATCATCTCTCAATGTTTCGTTTTCCTAGTCGCCGGATTCGACACAACTGCCATTTCCCTATCCTATGTCGCCTATTTCCTGGCCCTTAACCCAAAAGTTCAGCAGAAACTTCAAGAAGAAATCGATAAGGAGTGTCCGAATCCTGCAATCACTTATGATCAGCTAACCCGACTGAAATATATGGAAATGGTCATCAAAGAGGCTTTGAGAGTCTACCCGCTGGCTTCTTTGTGAGTTTGCTCGTCGAATATGGTGCAGAGCTAATTTTCATGATTTTTGAGGGATATTACTCGTTCTTGGACTAAAAATACCAAAAATCATAAGAATTTATGAAGAAAATTTAAAATGTCTCAATTTTTTGTCCAAAAAAAAATGTTTCTGCACTTGCGCGTCAGATATGATGCATTCCTAATTTTGTTGGTTTTCAAGGAATTTTTTTTACCGTTCTTGAACTAAGTATCTCAAAATTGAAAAAAAAAATCAAAAGTTATCACTAAATTCCTAAGTTTTCCAGCGCCAACTCCAGAAGATGCATGCGGACCACAAAACTTGGAGATGTGACTGTGGAGGCTGGAGTGGATGTTATGGTGGATTCATGGACACTTCACAGAGATAAGAAGATTTGGGGAGATGATGCGGAGGAGTTCAAGCCGGAAAGGTACGCAATTTGTCGGGGGGATGTGGTGTATTGGGAAAATTTGGAAAATCTTCGACTCATTTTTGAGCTTTTTTCAGTGAATTGTGATGGTTTTTGATCAATTTCGATCAAATTCAGAGTGTAGGATTACTGTAACTAGGTTGTCTGTGTTTGCGCGTCATTGACCTAACTTGCTTCGTTCTCAGCGGATTTTTTCCGTTCTTGGACGAAAAGTTTTTAATTTTCAGCTCATTTTTGAGTTTTATAAATTAGTTTTGAAGTTTCTAGATCATTCTCGCTTGATTTTTAACCCTGGAACTACTGTAGCTAGGTTGTCTGCATTTGTGCGTCAGATATGGTGCATTACCGTAACTCGCTTGGTTTTCAGCGGATTTTTTCCGTTCTTGGACTAAACTATTCGAAATTTTTACAAAGTAATGTACGAGATTCAAAATCGGTTATTTTTTCAGATGGGAAACCCCCAGCCCCTCCCACCAACTCTTCCTTTCTTTCGGCCTGGGCCCTCGTCAATGTCTCGGAATGCGTCTTGCCTACCTGGAACAAAAGATACTTTTGGCTCATGTGCTCCGGAAATTCAACTTCGAGAAGAATCAGAAGACACAGATTCCGATGAAATTGGTTGGAAGAGCAACGTCAAGACCCAAGAATTTGTGGCTTTCTGTGAAGACGAGATATTGAAAATTCAAATTTTTGTTTTAAAAAAATTGTTTTTTTTTGTTAATTAATAAATTTTTCATTTCTGAATCCCTTCCCAACCTTCAATTTCCCAATATTTTTCCTCCAAAAAAAACCCATAAAACACAACTTTACAACCTTGTTTTTCATTTATCATCATCAATAAAATGTGAGGTAGGAGGGCTATAAAAAAAGATCAAAACAACCGAAAATCAAAAGTCTAACCAGTAACAAAATACAAAAAAATGAGAGGAATTTGAAAAACTTTTGGGAAAAAAATCAAAAATCAAAAAAAAATAATGAAAAAAAAATTTCGAAAAAAATTTTTTTAATTAAAAAAAATCAATAAAACATACAGTAATCATGTTTGAAAAATATTGAAAAAAAATCAGAAAAAAAATCTACAGTAATCCCTACAGTACCCTAGGTCTCAAATGCAAATACACATCTTCTGGTGACGTAGTAGCGCTTCCGACCAATTTCAGCGGAATTCTAGTCATATTCCCGGGTTCCAGAGTGTATTTCCGTAAAATATGAGCCAAAACAATTTTCTGTTCCAATTGAGCCAATCGCATTCCGATACACTGACGGGGTCCCATACCGAATGGAATATAAGCTCCTTTTTGGACCAGCTGCTCTTCGGATGTGTTTTCCCATCTGAAAATTAAACGGGCTTTACTTTTTTTAAAATTCGGGTCAAATTAGTCCAAGAACGGCAGAAATCCGTTGACAACCAAGCAAGTTAGCTCAATGCACCGTATCTGACGCGCAAGTGCAGAAAACCAAGCTACAGTAACCCTAGAAAGCGAAAAAGCCCCAAAAAGCTTGAAATCAACTCAAAATGCTTATAAAACGTCCAAAAAACGTCCAAAAACTCAGAATCCTCTAATACATCAAATCTTACGCACAAACCTTTCCGGCTTGAACTCTGCCACGTCATCTCCCCAAATTTCCGGGTTATAGTGCATGGTCCACGTGTCAATTTGAACTTGACAACCTTCCTCGATCAGCTGGCCACCTACAGTAGTCGTACGCATGCAACGACGAGAGTTGGAGCTGAAAACATAGGAAATTACGGGAAAATGCAGATCAAAAATTTTTTGAGATGAGAGAATCAAGAATTTCAAGTATTTGGACGCATTTTCTTTAAATTTCAAAAATTTCAGTCCAAGAACGACAAAATTCCCTCGAGAACCAAGAAAGTTAGCAATTCACCATATCTGACGCGCAAATGCAGATAAAACATTTTGGAGCTGCAAAAAACGAGGATTTTTGAATTTTTGGCGTGTTTTCTTAAAATTTTGAAAAATTTAGTCCAAGAACGAAAAAAATCCCATGAAAACCAAGAAAGTTAGCTATGCACCATATCTGACGCGCAAATGCAGAAACTCACATGGAAGCCAATGGGAACATTCTCAACGCCTCCTTCATCACTAATTCCATATATTTCAATTTTCCGAGCTCTTCAAACGTGACGTCAGCTCCAGAAACCTCTCGATCGACTTCTTCTTGAAGTTTCTGCTGGACTTCCGGATGAGTGGCCAGGAGGTACGTGGCATATGATAGTGATAAGGCAGTGGTATCAAATCCAGCAATCAGAAACAGAAAACATTGTCCGACAACTTCTTCAGCTGTCAATTCCTTTGTAACCCGCATATTTCTCTTGGTAAAGTCCTCATTTGCCTCTTTCCCGAAGTCCACGTCACTTTTTGCGTCCAAAAATAAATCGATAAAGTCCTGAGGCTCGCCTGGATCAATTCCTTTTCTCTTATCAGCTTCTCGTTGATCAATACGTCTTATCACTGATTGTTCGACCAGACTGTAGAGTTTGAAGGCGGGACTTCCGATTTTTGGGAATTTGAAGGTGAGGTTTCGGATGGCAGTGCCGATTGGAGGGAAGACTTGGCAGATGAGCATTAAGTTTTTTCGTGAACCACAGAAGATCTGAAAAAGTTGAAAAATCATGGAAAATGAGGAATTTTAGGCCAAAAACCAAACCGGGATTTCGGAGTGTCGTACTGGAATTGACTGGTTTTTAGGAAAACTCAATTTCAAAATTTTTTTTCTAGTTTTCGAAAAATTCCGGACATTTTAGTCCAAGAACGAGCAAAATCCACTGAAAACGAAGCAAGTTAGCTATGCACCATATCTGACGCGCAAATGCAGAAAATCAAGCTACAGTAACCCAAATTTTTGATTTTCGTGATTTTTCTCTCTCTAATGACGTTTTTTTCGCATAGTTAGCAGTTTCGGCATGACTAGACTCTTATCAGTGTCTTATCACACACTATGTGATCAGTATAGTGGTTTGAACTAGACAACAATTCAAAACTCACATCACGAACAACGTCCAAAATTGGGTTTTTGAACATTTGTGTGTCAGTTTGCCCCATAGCAACCCGGCCGATCACGTCCATTGTGAATTCCTGGTAGAATCTGGAAAAAGTGTCGTGAGATGTGGTGCAAGGTACGCAAACACGTTTTGGAAGCTCAAAAAGTTCAAAAAGCTCAAAAACCCAACAAAATTGAATATTCCGACTAAAACTGGGATAATTTTGAAAATGTCGTCAAATCGGGTGCAAAGTCCGCAAACACCGCAAACACCAAATACACCAGATTTGACGGAAACTTGCAGATTTGATGATTTTCAAGTTCCCAATGCTTCAAAACCTCGGGATCCCAATTTTCAGGGCGAAATTCGAAAATGTCGTAAAATCCGGTGCAAAGTCCGCAAACACCGAATTCGAAGGTACAGTAACCCAAAAATTCACCAAAAACGCCCGGGATTTTGAAGCATCGTAAAGAACTCACTTCAACATGTCAATCTGCTGTCCATCGGCCGTTTTCTTCTCAATATGTCTCATCAACTCGACCATCGAATCCTCTACCGTACCCATCAGTTTCCGCAAATTTCCATTTGTAAAACTTGGCGCCGAAATGGTTCTGAGCCGTTTCCATCGGTGTCCTTGAGCTGCCAAAAGATGAACTCTTTGGTCTTTTTCCGGATTTCCTTGGATCGGATTCAGTTTTCGACCGTAGAAATTGTCAAATTGTTTGACGAATATCTCATGGACCATATCGGGATCCGAGACCACCAAAGTCTTCTGCGTACCGTCCGTAATACCGTATACTGGTCCGAATTGCTGAAAAAATCGAGAAATTTGGCCAAAAATGAGCTAAAATAGCCTAAAACGCCGTTTTAGTACGATGCTCCGAAATCCCGCTTTTCGAAAACCGCTTTTTCGCAACTTCCTCGTTTTCTACAGATTCTTAGGTCAAATTTAGGCCAAATCCAGGTCATTTCCAACAACAAACACCACAATCAACAAGTTACGTGAAAACGGCCACTTGACTATTTTTCGCATTCGAAAAGTGCACCGATTTTGCGCAAATTTGACCTTGAGTCATCAACTGATTATTTGATAAGGACAAGTGTGTGTGTTCTGAACATTGAACACTAGCCGGGGAACATTTTGAAAAGTAAACTGCACTTTTTCAAATTCCCGCCTTCGGGATTTCGGAGTGTCGTACTAAACTTGGCTAATTTTTTGGAAAATCTTGATTTCAAAATAGTTTTCGTGATTTTCAAAAGATTTCAAACATTTTAGTCCAAGAACGGGAAAAATTCATTGAAAACTAGCAGTTTTAGACAAGTACACCTAATCTGACGCGCAAATGCAGAAAAGCAAGCTACAGTAACCCACTACTGCCTGAAAACGTTAAGAATAGCACAAAAAACCAGAGAAAAAGTTTGAAATTCATACACCATACCTTACGCGCAAATGCAGAAAATTGTTCTACAGTAATCCTAAGGCCTCAAAACATATTCAAAATGCATTTTTCAACTGAAATTGACAAATTAGTCCAAGAACGGCAAAAATTCCTCGAAAATTGAGCAAGTTAGGTCAATGCACCATATCTGACGCGCAAGTGCAGAAAATCAAGGTACAGTACCCCTATGGTGAAAAATTGAGCTAAAAACGCTGAAAAATCACAAATTCCACCAATACACCGTACGCCACGCGCAATTGCGTACCTACAGTAACCCACCTTTGTCCACTCGGCCAACTGCAAAACTCCGGGTTTTTCATGCTCCAAAAGCTGATCCAAAACCCCGAAAAACGGTCTTCCTCGGGGCCCAACAACGCCTTTTCGTATCCAATAAGACCATATCCAAAGATAACGAGTGATAAATACAAGGGTGATAGTGATAAGGATAATGATAAGAGCCATTTTGGAGTAAGGTGTTCACAGGGGGGTTTTATAGGTTTTCCTCTTTTCTCCGCCTCTTTTTTTTGCCGTTTTTCGCCTGCGTCTTATCTTTTTTTTGTGTTTGTGTACCAATAAAAAGTCACAAATTGTGAAGAAGGTAGACATTCGCTGACGAGACAAATTGTCTCGATCGCACTGATTTCACGGGAAGAAAAAGAAGAAAACGGAACGATTCAAGGACGATTAAGTATCTCTTTTTGGGGTCATTAATCTTTTCTTTTTTCTCTTTGGTGGGACAGTTGTTCAAATGGTCAAAAAAATGGGGAAAAGGAACACGATTTGGAACACCCAATACGATGAAAAAAACAAGTGAAAAACGGGAAAAATCTAGAAAATGGGTGAAAATTGGAATGTATTTTTTCGGGATTTCGGAGTGTTGTAGTTTTTTTAAATTACATTTTATCTAGTTGTAAGACAGAAAAAAAATTTTTTTCAGCCTAAAAAATGAACCAACCTGGAAAAATGGGAAAAAATTTTTTTTTGAAAAATAATGTTTTTTTTTGGGATTTCGGAGTGTTGTAGTTTTTTTCTTACAATTACATTTTATTAATCTGGTTTTAAAAATTTCAAATGGAAAAATTTTTTTGGAAAATTGAAAATTGAAAATTTGATTTTTTTTGGGTGGGATATTGGAGCATTGTACTGAAAAGTCGGTTTTTTCAGAAAATTGGAACTTTTTTCAATTTCACTATCATTCTAGAGCATTTTCATCATTTTGTATTGTTTTTTGATATGTTTCATTTTTTCAAAAAAAAATTGAAATTTGAAAAAAATCACAAAATTCAAAAAAAAAATTTTTTCAGTTTTTCAAAATTTTTACTGTTTTCCCAGAATATCGGAATTCATATCAGTTAATCAGCGAAAAATTAGAATTTTTCCAAAAATTGAAAAAAATAAGAAATAATTTTTTTTGCACCAAACATTTTTTCAAAACTTGAAAAAAATCTTCCAAAAAAAATTTTTTTTTCAATTTTCAATTTTTTCCGTTATCTTCAACTAATACAGATTTTTATCAGTTTATCAAATTCCGAAAAAAAAACATTTAAGCTGGAAAAATATTTTTCAAGTTGAACTTTTGAAAAAAAAAATTTTTTTTTCAAATTTTTTCAATTTTTCCAAAAAAAGTCCCCCTTCAAAAAACCGTCATTTCGGAGCGTCGTACTACAAAAAACCCTCAAAGTCAACTAAAAAACTCAAATTCCACTTCAAAACCCCTCAAAAGTCCGAAAAAAGTGCAATTCTCCACCTTCAAAATGCCAAATTCCCAATTTCCACCCAAGTGATTATGATTGATAAGCCTCTGCAAATCACTGATAAGATCACACATTGTGTCTTGGCAAAACTGTGCCCTAACTATGCCTGTTCAGCAGAATCGGTTATCGGTGATAAGGAATTGATAACTTTTCGGGGGACGGACTTTATTATGGCTTGTACAGAAAAATGGGAGGAATAGTTCAAAGTATTTCAATATTTCAAAATAAATACAGATACATTAAATCAGGAAATCAGGGGGATAGGTGATAAGCGAACATTTAAGTTACTGATTATCAGAATAAATTATTATCAATTGTCGGATCCATGGAGGGGAATAAGTGAAGTTGTGGTGTTGATTGAGTATTACGTGTACATTGGCCATTGGGTTGTTCTGAAAATTTTTTGATTATTATCAGTGATAACGAAAAGTTATCAATTGGAAGACTGATCTAGGGGTGATGGGCTATCGAAAGATACCGAAACCTATTCAGTTTTATCTCCTTATCACTGAAATCAAGGGGTTTGAAAATTGACCACTTTCTAGCTCTGATATCTCAGCTCTTATCACTGATAAAAAAAGTTTTCAACTGGATAATTGTTCTAGAAGTAATGGGCTATCGATTGATATAAAAACCTATTCAGTTTTAACTCCTTATCACTAAAATCTAGAGGCTTGAAAATAGGGTACCTGCGAGTCCTGATATCTCCACTCTTATCAGTGATAACAGAAATCTACCAACTGGAAAAATGATCCAGACCCTAATAGCCATCCATTGATACCGAAACCTAATAATCTTTATCACCTTATCACTAGAACTAATCAATTCAAAAACTGTCTCATAACTCCCTTGCCCTTGGATCTATTGGAATGGGGTAAACTACAAAACTGATCTCCTTCCCATCTAATCAGCTTATCACTAATCACCTACAGTTTATTCGTCGTCCTCCTCCTCCTCCTCCTCTTCGTTGTCTTCCTCTTCGTCCTCCTCCTGGACCTCCTCGGTGACGTTCTTCTTTGGGCGTCCGCGTCCGCGCTTCTCGCCGTTTCCGGTGGCGACGGTGGCCTTCTAAAAAAAATGACAAGATGATAACTGTTATCACTCTCTTATCACCAACCTTAGCCTTCTTGGCCTTCTTGGCCTTGGCAGCCGACGATCCGGATCCAGCCGGGCGACCACGTCCGCGCTTCTCTCCAGCGGCGACAGCCTGCAAATAATCAATAATTGATCATCTTCGGCTTATCAGAGCTCTAGTTGCTTATCACTATATCACTGATTATTGATTTTTACTACCTTTGGCTCGGGGGGAGAGGTGTAGTCAACAACTTTTTTCTCACGGAGACCGTATTCGCTCTAAAATTATCATAGTATTAGGAAAAAGTCGATTCGGTATCGATTGATTGCTTTTTGTCTAGATCACTTATCAATTTCCCCGTCTAATATCCACTGATAACAAGTGATAAGTCCCTTACCTTGACCGGGCTCTTCGGAGACGATGGCTCAGCGTTCGGGTCGGCGCGTGGGCGTCCCGAGTTGTTCTGGAAGATGAATTGATGATTATTTTGTTATCACTGATAAGCGCTTACTCTTCTTCCGTCAGCCGACTTTGGCGGACGTCCACGTCCACGCTTGGCCGGAGCGGCGGCAGTTGGCGAGCTGGCGTCAGCGGTAGGCGAGTCCATTCTGGAAAAATTGACAGATTTTTCTAGATGTTTGCGCGGAAGTGATACGGTGATAAGGTGATAAAGTGATAGCGGAAAGATAAGATAAAGAATATCCAAGTCAAAAAATCAGAATTTTTGGATTTTGGATTTTTGAAATTTTTTCTGGAACAATTTTAAATTCGGAAACATGGAAAAACCCTTTCCGAATAGGAATATTTTTCTAATGATAAAAAAAAATCCTTTTAATTTTTTTCACAATTTTAAAATTTTTTTTTTAACATAACAAAAATTACAGTTTGAAAATTTTTCCACATTTTTTGAAAAATCCCAAAAAATTTTTGGAACCCAGGAAAAAATTTTAACTTTTAAAAAATCATTCTAATTTTTTTAATTTTCAAAAAATTGTATCTCAGCTTTTTCTAGCTCCCAGACCTTCGGAAACCTCTAGAAATATTTATTTTAATCAAAAACACCCATAAAAAATATTTTGAGCCCAGAAAAAAATGTTCAAAATTTTCCAAAAAAAATCAATAATTTCAAAATTTCTCAAAATTCCCCAACTTTTTCAAAAATTCCCCAAACCTCATGATAATTCGCCTAGAACCCCCGGGAATGTTCAAAAATTCCCATAGACCCCAAAGAATTTCCAGCGCTTCGCAAGAAAAAAAATGAAAAAATCGATATGGAAAAAAAATCTTATAAAAACTGACAAAAAACCTAAAAATGCCGGCGCTGCACACAAAAATCGGTGCAATATTCGATGAATTTACAAAAATTGCCCGAAAATCCCAAAAAATCTCTGGAAATTACCAAAAATAGAAAGAAAAACGTCGAGAAACCGAGTAAATGCCCAGAATTTCGAGAAGGAGACCCAGAATAAGGCAGACGGAAAAAGGGCGACTGGCAGACGACGAGAGGAGTGATAGAGTGCTGCGAACGGAGAGACAGCAGAGTGCGAGAGTGGCTGCGTCTCTCGCCGCCGCACACTCTCTCGTTGGTTCTCTGACCTGGGGCCATCTGTTCGCCTCTGCGCGTTGCGTGCGCGCGAAGCGTTTGAATTTGAATGTCGCCGTGGGGCGAGGTTGTGGAGGGTGATTTGAATTGGGAGGAAAAATCGATAAAGATCATTGGGGAACCCGGAAAAAAAATTTGTGATTTTTTGGAATTTTTTGCATAAAAAATGATGAAAATTTTTTTTTTTAATTCAAATTTGTCTGGAAAATTGACGAAATTTCTGAAAAAATCACGGAAAATTGTGGAAAAAAAAGCGGATTTTTTGGAAAATTCTGGGAGTTTTCTGATTTTTTCTAGGTGAAATTCAAATTTTACATCAATTTTAGCTGTAAAATGACTGAAAAATTGAAATTAGGCCAGAAAACATGGAAAATTTGGGAAAAAATCTAGAAAAATTTTCAAATTTTCAAAAAGTTTT